>JAHDVE020006141.1:0-62866 GCA_022606495.2 Halesus radiatus
TACAAATAGTGCGGGGAATGGGAATCCCATGATCTTTGTCGTTGGTGTTTTACCGCTATACCTATTGATGCAAAGCGATGCTAGCAGTTCACAATGGAGTCCTGATAACAACCCTGATATGACATTGAGGCATGGAACTGGCAGAGCAATGCTGTAGAAAAGAGATCTCTGATACAGAAAGAATGCAACACTGGTGACTAACTAACTAACTAACCATCACGCCGTTTCCCCGCAGGGGTAGGCAAAGAGGACGGACGGAACTCGATCTTGGCATACACTTCTTGCTTCATTCACTTTCATACAACGTCTTATACATTCTCTTCTGTTATTCCGACTTCTGACATGGCCCGACTCAAGTATTTGATTCACTTGATCGTGCCATGTCTTCCTCGGACGACCCCGGCTTCTTCTTCCATTCACATTCGCGTCAAATATTCTTCTTATACTTCTCTCTTCGTTTATTCGCTCTACGTGCCTAAACCATCTTAGCGTCCCTTTCTTAATCTTGCTCACTAAGCTTACTTTACAAATCTCAACATTTTTCATACGATCATACATGGTTTTACCACACATTCGTCTCAGAGACCTCATTTCTACAGCATTCGGTCTACTTTCATCCTTCCTCTGCAAATTCCATGCCTCACTGCCATACATCAGGGTTGGTATCAGCGCTCCATTGTGGACTGCTAGCTTCGCTTCTTTGGACAACTTTTTGTAAGCGCTAACCGCGTTCAGTCCTCCGTTAGTGGAGTTTCCCGCATTCACCCTTCTTTCAATATGCCTATCAGTCTTTCCATCTCTCGTAAACATACTTCACAAATATACAAACTCATCGACCTGCTCCATGTATTCATCATTCACAACTATATTGCACACTGTTTTCGTACTCTCTCTTTCAAACACCATGACTTTAGACTTACTTACATTCATCATTAGCTCATTCTTCATACATACTTGGTTCATCCTAGATACGAGGGACTGTAGATCTTCCAAACTCTCAGCAAGGCTGATATGATGAAAGCATAATGTCAATCCGTCTCAAAAATCCAATTTTTTTAATTTTTTTAATTAATGTTAAAAAAGGAGTAGAATATTGTTCAGCCTGTACGATAGCTTTCCAGCTATAGTTTTAAGTTATCTCACCTACCCACTGGATTTTAGAATAATATTAAATATTGTTTACATTGTAATATGGATCATTGATACGTCAAACAAATTGCTCGGATTTGTACCCACGTACGTTAATAATGCTATATTTTTTTGGCAGTCAGAAGTACACTAGAATATGCATCGCCTGTCTGGAAACTCAAATTCATTAAATTTCTCCGGTTCAAATGCAACAATAACTGTCACTGTTTTTTCAAATCTCTGAAACTTGGGCGAACGGTAGACCTCACTATATTCCTGTATAAAATTCTAACTAATTAAATAGACTGCACTGAACTACTGCACCAATTAACCTTAATATACCATCGAAATAAATTTATATTATAAAACTATTTATTACATTAAACAAATAAATAGCTCAGCTCAAATCACGACATGTTTTTATACTCCCTACCGTGTTTAAAATAATAATAATGTTTTACGTATTAATTGTTTTTGTGTTTAATTCGTAGAAGTGCATTTAATTTTTAAATCAAATTTAATGATGTTATTATTAAGTTCCGGAAGAATCTTTAGTTTTTATTATTGTGACAGCTATTTCGGCGTTTAAGGCAGATTGAAAATAGCCTTAAACGCCGAAACAGCTTTTTTTTAATATGAATACCGCACAAGAGTCCCAACTGATCCCAACCGTCTGGAGCCAGTGAGACTATGGCATCCCCAATTGGGGAATTTTGTGAGGCTGAAGGTATTGACGAGGGGAAGGAGAGGGGGGAGAGGAAGGTGGGGAAATGCCTGGCTATTCAGATCTGGTCACCAAACACGGCTAAAAGCCATTTCAAGCAACGTTTTAATTCTGAATGGTGGTCTTTCACCAGGGCGATACTGAGAGTATCTTTCACTCTGGGCTGTCACAATAATAAAAAACTAAAAATACTTCCAGAACTCAATAACAACATTATTAAATTTGATGATAATGTTTTATGATCTTCTTTTTTTTATAACAAATAACAAATAATGATATCCTGACTGGGATTTCCCGTGCTGAGGATTTCATTTACAAAATATTAAATTACATTATATTAAATTGATGCGTTTTATGAAAAAAAAAAAAATTCAAAGGTGAGGTGTTTTAAGTGCAGTTGAGTGGCTTCGGTGTTAATATATTTTCTATTTCAGATCTACCTATGTAACGTATCCAGTGTTTTATTTGATTTTTTAAATTAATTATGGTTGTTGTGATTTTTAAAGGATATTGGGATTTTGCTGTTGAGTTTAGTGGCATAGTATAAGAATTTTTTTTGTCCAAATATTGTGTTTGTGGTTCCTTTTTATGTACTGTATGTCTTATATCAACGTGAATACAGGTAATATTCATAAAATTCGCTTAGCAACCGAAGTCTAGAAATGTTTGACGTAAGAGCAAAAGGTTGTTTTTAATTATTTTGTGAATAATTTCGTAGGAAAGAAAAAATCAAGGGAAACTTTTACAAATAATCTCAGCTATAAAGAATTATTTTTTAAATCTTGTTTCTTGCGTGCGCTTATATTTTTTCGAACGTAAATAGCAATTTTATTTTAATTCTTAAAGAGGGAATTTATAGAAAAATCTTCAATTTATCTAAAGCATATTTTTGGTTTTCATAATGTGCCTAAACCGATTTGTAGTATAGATTAACCTAAATGGTGATTTCACTGATAGCTTCGCCTTAAGAAAAACTTTACTCGTAACTTAATCAATGCACACTCACAGCTCTCCATTATATAGTACGATTTAGACACAGGTACGCATACACGTTCACATCCACACATGTACACCTATACACTATTACGCACTTTTTTCATTTACCTTTTTATCTTTACCATGTATCCTAGCATTGTACTAATCCCGCCCTGTCCACATAGAGACCACCTACATAGAGACATGTCATTGGTAACGATCCTTGTAATATTTTTTCTAAAACCTTTTAAATTGTAAACCACTCTTTTTTTTCTCAGCCCAAATTCCATCTTATACCCTCCATTACCTTAGTGAGCGGTCTTAAATATAAGATTGCTATCAGCAAGTGCCGCTAGCACATAAAACAAAGTTTACAATTCTTTGAAATAAAAATAAATAAAAGCCCCACAGTATCAATAGGCAGCCCGCTCACTGGGTAGAGAAGATTATCTCCACATTTATGCGCCTCTAACCACAGTTGACACAGGAAGAGGGAAAAGTGTTCCCCGGCCCTGTACACTAAAAATTTATAATACGATATATCGCTCTTTTTAAAATACAATATCAAATTAATTTAGAAAAAACTTAATCATTGATGAAGATAATATTAACAAATCTTAAATGAAACAAAATCGAAAAAAAAGACAGAAAATAAAATGGCAACAGTCGCATCTGGAAATCAAACCCAGGACTTTTGACTTGCAGGGACCAACCGCTCTACCAACTGAGCTAAAGAGACCAAGGCAGTTTACGCCATCTTCATCGATATTAAACCTCAACTTCAAGATTATCCTCTATTAAATCCCATATTATTGGCTGCTATCTTTATGATGATTACAAAGTTCTACCCTAATATGATTGCAATCTAGATAGTGTCTCGGATATACCTATCCAGAATTTTACTAACCCTTACCACTCCATTATTTTTTTAATATTTGTTGTCAGCCAACTCTAATTTAAATAATGTCAAAATATTAATTTATTGATAGGCAGTTACAAAAAGGTTATTTTATAGTAACACAAAAACGGAAAACAGTCAAAATCTTATTAAAACGGGATTTAAAATGTTTTTCATCGAACAATCACAAGAAACAACCGCCAACCGACAACGGAGTTGTGGCGTACAAACAGTGAGGGTTAATGTGGGACATCTATTGACTTTTCTACAATACTAGAGAGAATATTGAATTTATTTTAAACTAGCTGTTGTGCAACCGGCCTTACTCAGTTTTTTTTTTTTTTTTTTAATAAAGTTATGAAGATGCGAATTCTTTCTTGTCGTCTGGGTGCCATAATTGATTTGACAGCGAAAGTAACTATCTCCAAACAAGGAAACATTCATTTGAATATTTTATTTCATTCCAAGCATTTATTTTTTCAAAATGTTTTTAAAATATTCTATGCCAACAAACCTTCTTATTTTGAATATGTAATCTGTGGCTAACCAGAGTGGTAGTGAATGGGTTAACCTCAATATAACACGACGGATTCAATGTTTTTCATACTAATTTTAAACGTTATAGCAACAGTTTTACATATTGGATTTCATTCAAACTACTCTCTAAACCTTCCCGGCACTAATGAGAACAGACTGTGCCATTTTCAGCGAAACCGGTCTAGAGATTTTCGAGACAAACAAACAAACTTACATTGATTATTATATATATAGATATTATTGTCAGCTGATCTGAGTAAATAACAATTTGATAGGCAATTGGTTTAGGAATACGAGGACATTCTCATCGATTCTGGATTAGTGGGCAATTGGTTAGCAATTGATTGATAACCGATCGGCGTTCATGGAAAATTGGAGTGAAGTTGATTTAGGAAAAACGAGATTGTCTATATATTTATTTTGGTGAAAATTTAGTATATTTAAGGTTTAAAATACGTGATACACCCCCACAGATGGCGTTTCATCATTATTATCATGTAATGCTTTTAAATTTTGAGATGAATGGTTTATTATAGCTATTTCCAGCGAAAACGGTCTAGTAATTTTCTATAAAATCGAAGACAGACAGAAAAACAATAATTTTTATATACATATAGAAGAAAAGATATAATACACTGAGGTTTATTAAATGCAATAGGTTATTAAAATAAATTGAATATAAAAAAACTTACCCAAGAAATTCATATTTGCTAGAGGATGTTCATTCATGGTCATTTCACGTGGAATTTTTAACACACTTTTTTTATTTTTTTATTTTACAAAAAACAACCATCGTAATTTAACTATTTATTTATTTATGCGATTGTTGATTGTAGTTTTAAATAACAGACGACTGAATTCCGCTAATGCAAATTAACATTATTATTTATTTTTTTTATTTTTAAAGAAAAACGAACGTTCGAATATTACTTGTTACAGTATTGCTTGACCGGGGGTAGGTGGGTAGGCTGTGATTTTTTAGGTGTTGATTGTCACTATTTGTCATATAATAAAGCATGAAAAATTTAGTATTTAGGAGGAACTGCTGCGCTGCCTGTTTCTTGCAAAACTTAATTTTGTATTTGAGGTCAAAATACCCATCCAAACCGAATGATTTTTTTTTTGTAAATTAAAGGTTTAGTAAATATCTAGTACGGACTAGAAGTATTTTATTTTTTTATGTGTTAAATTATATAGGCCATTAAAGAAATTAAATTTTCATGATTTTAGAGACAACTTTGGAAATTATTTGCGGGTTAACTAACGGTAGTTTTGTTCAATTTGTCATATTTGCCATGTAAACATGATAATATAAAATAATTATTTTTATAAACAATAATTATTAGCCTGAAACACTCATCCAAATTGAAAAAACCTTCCAAGAAAAGATAAATGTCGCCGACAGGACTCGAACCTGCATCCTTCTCGGAAGGTTTTTTCAATTTGCATGAGTGTTTCAGGCTAATAATTATTGTTTATAAAAATAATTGTTACGCTTTGCGCTATGCATAAAAATCTTGTCTTAAAAACTTTAGTTTATCAATTAATAAATATTTGACAAGTCAAAGCATTTTTCACCAATAAAATGTAGACATAATTTGTCTCTACGCCACCTATTGAGGGATTTAGCCGTTACAAGCCTTTCTCATACTAATAAAGTTACTCTACCGTTGAGCTACGTCCAAAAAAATGTAGACATAATTTGTCTCGACGCCACCTATTGAGGGATTTAGCCGTTAATAAAGTTGGTTGTTTACAGGTGAAATATAATAAAAACAGTAATTATTGAATGAAACACTAGTATATATTGATTAACTTGGCGGGTTTGCGATAAGCCGACGTAGCTCAACGGTAGAGCACCTGACCGGACATCAGAAGGATGCAGGTTCGAGTCCTGTCGGCGACATTTATCTTTTCTCGGAAGGTTTTTTCAATTTGGATGAGTGTTTCAGGCTAATAATTATTGTTTATAAAAATAATTGTTATGCTTTGCGCTATGCACCAAAATCTTGTCTTAAAAACTTTAGTTTATCAATTAATACATATAAAATAAATTTTTTTTTTTACGTCTTTAAAAAAACATTCTTTCGGGTTTTAAATTATGTACGGCAAATTTTTCTTCCAACGTAAATTAGTCAATTTAAATTAAAAATTAATTCCATCATAATGCTGATTTTAAGACTTTTTACTTTTATATTTCATTATATTTTGATGGTAGAAGGGATCATTTTTTTATTTGTTTTTATGCCCAAATAATTGCGAAAGTTGTCCCTAAAATTGAGAAAATTTTATTTCTTTAATGGCCTATATTTCATAATCTAAAAGTAAAATAAATAAAATACTTCTAATCCGTACTACATATTTACTGTACCTTTTGATTTAAAAAAAAAATCTTTCTGTTTGGGTGAGAATTTTGGCCTCAAATTCAAAATTCAGTTTTGTATGAAACAGGCCGCGCAGCCGTTCCTCTTAATTTGGGCTGTACATTTATAGATTACAACAATAATAATTTCATTGTAACCCAAATAACTGTCATAAAGTATCTGTGTTCCAATTAGCCACAATCATAGGGTGACCATATTTTTGTTAACAAGAAGTAGTGAGTAAATAAAAATATTACAAGAAGTGATTGGATTAAGTACAAGCGAATAACTTAGCAGTTATGGCTTCAGAAAGATATTCCGGTTGCTTATCCCGCGTTATGTCCTATTGCAAGAAAGTTTTCGACGGCTTTTCCATCTTCATTCCTCAAGGGAAGGAGTTTTAGCGGAATCACCAATATTCTTTCGAAAAAAAGAAATCAGTTGCAAATCACTGAAAGTGGAGATTTACAACTATACCATTTTTTTTAAATTAATAATGTTGTTATTAAGTTCTGCAATTGTTTTTAACGTTTATTATTGTGACAGCTGTTTCGGCGTTCAAGGCCATCCACATTGTGACGACTTATTTATATGATTTTATTCACTCCCACCCCATTCTAATTTGGACGAGTTATTAAAATAATGGTTTATTATCGGTGAAACCGCTTTAGTTTGAAAATATTTAAAATACTCTATGCTGTGGGGTTTTTACATTTATAATGTGTTTCCCCGTATTTAAATGATGATGTTTTCTTAATTGATTTATTTATTGAAAACAAAAACTAAAAATACTTGCAGAACATAGCAACAACATGATTAAATTTGATTTGCATTATGGAGCCCTACGAATTAAACACAAATTTTTTTAATAATATACCGTATTGACCAAGTGCTATTGGAGCACCAGGTACATCCCTCTAATTAACAGTATTTTATATGTGTATTAATTTTATGTAAGATTTAACCGGGTTCTGATTTGTTTCGCCACAAATCAAAATATTTGCTTACGTTTTGTTTTCAATAAACATTATATTGTTATGTACCTTTTCGCCTGATCCCAAACTCTCTACCTAATTCAAGAATTCCTGGCTATTGTTTACCTCAACCTTGACCAGGCAATACGTTTGATACCCTTTTGTAATACTAGCTATTAAAATAAGTATCACATCTCGGAATTATAATAACCCTAATAAATCTTTCTCCGAAAGCTATTGCCGTTCCCAAAGTCGTTTCTTAATGTTGTCTGGTAGTCGCCTAAAATACGTTTATTGTAATTCTAATTTGTAAACTAATCTATTGTTCTCGAACCTAAAAGACCCTTCTAGGTATTCCCGTTAATTTCCGAAAAACGGAGCAACTCTTTTAAAGTTCCTTTATAAACCTTATGTCACCTATATCCCAGGTTCATTCCTCTTCCATCATAGCTAGAGTACAGTCGGTACCTTAACTCATATCTTCCTAAATCTTTGCTAGAGTAAACTACGTGCCTAGTACATAATTCTTTCATCTTTATATCTTACATATAATGAAATACTTAAACAAAGTATCTGACTTTATAGTAAACCTACAACCCGAGCCAACGAGGACTAGATCAAATATAATAAACAAGTGAAGAAACAAAGGTACATTCAGTGAATAACAGTTAAATATTCCCCAAGAACAAGATGTATCTAAGGTACTTAACTAACTAACCATCACGCCGTTTCCCTGCAGGGTTAGCAAAAAGGACGGACCGCCAAACAACTCGATCTTGGCACACACTTATTGCTTCATTTACATTCATACATCATCTCATACATTCTATTTTAGTATTCCGACTTCTGACATGGCCCGACTCAAGTATTTGATTCTCTTGATCGTGCCATATCTCTCTCGGACGTCCCCGGCTTTTTCTTCCATTCACATTCCATTGACGTTCAAAATAAGAGAAAAATTACTGGGTAAAGGTAGGGAGTAGGAGTGGGAGTAGGGGTAGGAGTAGGGGTGGGGTTGGGGAATATAAAATTTTACGAATTAAAAGAAATACACTTTGTGTACCTTACATATATTTTTCAGTACCGATGAAGATTCAGCAGAATCGAAACTAGACATATTTACAAAATAAAAGTGGATCGATAAAGGGTGTACTTATTTTAATTAATCGTGTCAATCCACAAAGTGTTTTCCTATTATGAAAATCAAATAAAACTTTACTCCAAACTATTAATAACCCCGGACAACGCCGGGTACTTCGGCAAGTAATAAATAAACTAGCCCTTTAGTTTTTCCACGGCTAATTTGTTTCACGGCCGTACGGAATGATGACTGTGGAATATTGTTTCACAGTTTTGTAATACTACATACGAGTATAGCGAAAACTATTAACATGTTATAATGGATTGCGTGTTATTCCGAATACAGTCAGCTTTATTACTAGCCGAGCGCTAACGAAGAAATATAATTCATCAACCGCTAATTAAACCACTGAAAATACATTGCTAACTAACTAACCGTCACGCTGTTTCATGACAGGGATAGGCAGAGAGGATATACTCGTACCTCTATACAACACACTGTGTCTCGGCAAATACTCTATGCTTCATTCACATTTTTCGTAATATAACATTTTATTTCTTATACTTAAATTTATTTCTTATATTAATAAATTGAAATCGAAATAAAAAAAACTCTATTAAATCTAATTAATGAATATATTGAAAACATGGCTAGCTGAAAGAAAATATTTGTATTAGATTGTAATATGCAAGCACTGAACAACCATAAATTCATTTGAATTATATTATTTTTAAATATGCCATCACTACAAGATAAAAGACGATCGGCCTGCACTCTATTGTTTAAACAACAAATCAGCATTCGCTTTCCTGCATCCCGCCGACTCAGACGCATCGTAGTACATCGTAGTGACTTGCTACTTGCATCTACATAGCTTCTCACTCCTTTGCATTTAACCTTCTGAATTATAAGTTGTACGCGTTGAGAAATACATTTATTTAATGGTGACCCTTCTTTACTTTTATTTGTATTTTTACTTTTGTAAAATGTAATTAAAAAAAATAAATCAATTAAAGTTTACTACGTAGAAGCCGAAGGCGTTAATGATTCAAATAAATAAAGGCTGAAAAGCTATAAATATATTGTACTCTTTTTATTTTTAATTCAATCAAATATTGTATTTATACTTCATATTTTTACAAGCTGTTACACTTACAAAGTATTAAGTATAAAAAAATATATATATACTTTTTATTTTTTATGCTTTATATTTTAATAATTTTTTGTACTTTATATTTTTACAAGTTTTCATAATTTTACAAGTTTTTATACTTTGTATTTTTACAAGTTTTTACAATTTATATTTTAACAATTTTTTTTACTTACTTTATATTTGTACAAGTTTTTACAATTTATATTTATTTATTCTTTATAATTTTTAATACTTAATGTTTTTTGTGCTCCATTTTTTTAAAAATATTTTATACTCTTTTAGAGGTACTGTGTACATTTTAATACTTTTCAGTTTCTTTATAACTATTAAATTTATATTATTTGTTTTTTGCAATTGTCGTTGTGTTATACTTTAAGTTAATGTAATAATAATAATAATTGGATGATTTCTATAGCGCAGTTTCTGTGAAAAATCACCGCAAGTGCACTGTGGTGCCGTATATATAAAAAATATATTTGAAAAAAATTACGGAGAGCATTAGCTCAATTGGTTAGAGCACAGGCCCAGGTAGACCGAGAGGTTCTGAGTTCGAGTCCCAGATGCGACCGTTACATTTTTTCTGTGTCTTTCCTGGTATACATGTCATTTGAGACTTGTTAATATTAACTTCAATGATAAAAAAATATATATTTCAAAAAGGTTTATGAACTTCAGTAAGTTATTCCGATTAAATTTGAAAAATATTTGTTTACGTTATTTTATTAGTTTGACAATTTACGTGATTGCGTTCAGGAATTAATGCTTCTTTCTGTCCATTCTGACATTTAAATTGTGACATAATTGTACCCATGTCGCATCTAACTGCGGGAAAATCATTTTAGATTGGTGCATCCTCAGTCATACAACACTAGTGATGCGTAGAATAGAAATCGACACCGCTCTTTCGAAACCATCGATCAATAAAACATTCGAATTAATTAGCGCAACGATTAGTGGGCGTAATTATTATTTAATAAGTCGATCGGATTACGATTTCGATTACATTGCGACACACTAATTAACCATAGTTGACATAGTTAACTTTGTAGGTGACCAAAAGACAATTTTAAACGTGTGCAAAAAAAATATATGTTTCGTCAAATTAATCAAATGTAATTAATAGCATAATATATAGCATGATATTTGCAGCACGTTCCAAAGTGGTAGATACTAGTGGTAGATAGATAGAGTGGTAGATAGTTTGACCAGATATGAATAGCCAGGTATTGCCCCACCTTTCTCTTCTTCATCTCCTTCCCCTCCCCAATACCTTTAGCCTCACAACGTTCCAAAATTGGGGATGCCATAGCCTCACTGACTCCAAACGGTTGGGAGTAGTTGGGACTGAGGGAAATTATTTTACTCAGGGAGAGTTTGATAAAAAAAATCTCTTTTCCCATTTTTTTAAATGGTTCATTTTCCAAATACTCGTAGTTCGATTTTCTAATACAGAATTATTTTTTTGTCGATCGATTTCCGAAATGTATCGTTATTCCAAATAGTTCAACATTCTGAAACTATTTTTTTATTTATTATTAATTTTCCAAATATTTCGATATTCGAATCGATTCATTTTAAAAAATGTTTCATAAACACCATAAACAGATTTATCGAATGCTATATACGAGTACGCCCATCTCTACGTTTTATTATTACGTATTTAACTTGGAGAATAAAATAATAAATATCTAGATATTATTATATAGGTACGGAACTTCATTCATGGATGAATTCTATCCGGTACCCAACCAACAATTTTTCATGCCGTTTTCACAAAGGAAGTAGAGAAAATTGAACACCGCATACTTCTGTAAACGTATACAATATGTGCCTCATTCACATTCATACACATTATCTCCAAAACTCTAGTTTTCGTCTTAATGTTTTTTTAGAAAGTTCCTAACTTATATTTAGCACCTGATTTATAAGAGGGTGTTTAAAAAAAAGTGATGTGATACCTGGAGCCAGTAAGACTATGGCATCTCCAATTGAAGAAGAAAGTGGAGAAAACTATATAAATAGAGTCTACCACGTTCATTGCAATATCAGTGTAATATATTGTTATCGCGTGCGTGAAGTAGTAAGGGGGTGAAGCGGTTGTCGATGTGGCCCGAATCCTTGCAATCGCAAACGAACTCAACGAACGGAATCTCGGCGCCGCACGGCTGGCCGCTGGCTGCCACGGCCCTGAGCATTTGAGTAACCGGCGTGCCTACTTCATTTGCTTCTTGAGTTTTTTAACATTAAAATAGCCAATTTACGCGAATATTGATTACGATTAAGCCGATAAAACTTACATCATTGCTTTTTTAAATATTTTCCAGTCATGTAGGTATTTTACGGTTAAAGATGCAGTGTTATCTCTATGTTGCCAATTGGCCGCATGATGTTGCCCATATATACCACACATGTGATTTAAAAAAAGTTTTACCTATCTGTTTTGAAAATATAATGAAATATTAAAATAAGCATTATGGTGGACTTTCAATTAAATTAAAAACGACCTATTTACGTTGGAATACAAATATAACTAACTAACTAACTAACCATCACGCCGTTTCGCCGCAGGGGTAGGCAGAGAGAACGGACCGCCAAACAACTCGATCTTGGCATACACTTCTTGCTTCATTCACATTCATACAACGCCTCATACATTCTCTTCTGTTATTCCGAATTCTGACATGGCCCGACTCGAGTATTTGATTCACTTGATCGTGCCATGTTTTCCTCGGGCGTCCCCGGTTTCTTCTTCCATTCAGATTCGCGTTATATATTCTCCTTACACCCCTCTCTTTGTTCATTCGATCTACATGCCCAAACCATCTAAGCGTCCCTTTCTTAATCTTGCTCACTACGCTTACATCAGCCTTGCATTCTTTTCGAATCTGAACATTTTTCACTCGATCATACATGGTTTTACCACACATTCGTCTCAGGGATCTCATTTCCACAGCATTCAGTCCATTTTCGTCCTTCCTCTGCTAGTTTCATGTCTCACTGTCATACATCAGGATTGGTATCAAAACTCCATAGTGGAATGCTAGCTTCGCTTGTTTGAAGAATTTGTTTTTTTATTATTGACAACCTGAACCAATTCATTTTGACATATGCTGTTTATCGCAGCTCGAATTGCGAAATCTGAAACAAGATAAATTTAACGATAGTTGGTTTTATCATCGAATGTCGTAAAAACGGCTAATCTTTTAAGTAATCCATCGCTTAGTCTTCTGCTAAGTGTAATTTTCCACTTAGCATTTTGACGACCTTCGTGGAAGAGCGTGTAAGCTCCTTGGCTCGGCACCCACAAGGCGCGACCTTCTGGGTCTGAAGGCTGGTGTCATAAGTTCGCACCACTTTCGAGAGCAGTGACTCTCAATGTTGCCAATATCGCCTACCTATCTGTGGATCACGGGTTCATAACCCAGCGTAGGCAAAAAAAAAAATTCTTCAATTTTGGAATAACTTTGACAATCTCCGTGGTTGAGTGGTTACGATCCTTGGCTACGAATCCGGAAGTCGCGGGTTCAAATCCCGACGTGCGCAAGTACATTTTATTTGATTAATTGTGTTATTTAACAATTTATTCATTAAAAATAATATTTAGTATATTTGCGGCACGTTCCAGATTGGTAGATACTATCAGTATCGCCCTGGTGAAAGACCACCAATCAGAAACGAAAATTTGCTTGAAATGGCTTTAACCGTGATTGGTGACTTTTTTTACAGTAACTCTACATTATATAATGTCTGGGGATGGTGTGTGGAGGGTTTTTTAGAGGATAGGAAGGAGTGAGCCTAGGTCTTGAAAATATCCATGTTGTAGGAGGAAGGAAACATAGAAGCCGGCAAATCATTCCACAGCCGACTCTGCATAAATCGCAAGTGCGCCCCACTGTAGAATTTGGCAGCCACCTCTGGTGGAGAGCCCCAAAATAACTGAAAAAACCCTAAGATGGATTCGTCTATCTTAACAGATTGCAATCTTTGGAGCACGGACGTCAGGTGGGAATGCTGTTCTTGTTCTATCGGTATTTTAATGGAAGATGCTCTGAGGAACTAGCGTCATTGATCCCTTCGGCACCGGTGCACAGTCGGGAAATAAGCCAAACGCACGCAAAACACTTGCACACGGTTAACATTTGTCAAATGAGAACAGGTCGCTTCTACGACTCATTCTTCTGTTCAACAGCTCGAATGTGAAATGATCTGCCGGGGGTCTCTTCAAGACTCGCGTTCACTACTTGAGGGAAATAATTTCCCCCAAGGTCTCCTGGGTGGAGTTATTGTAAAAAATATTGAAACTAATGTTTTTCTGTGTTTAGAAAAAAAAAAAAAACTAGTGTTTAGAAAAAACATCACACGATACAGCCTTAAGGTAAAGGCCAATAACTTATCCTTAAAAAGAACCGGAATCAGGCCCCCGGTCTAGACTCTTACAGAATAGAAGATGCTTTCAGTACAGTATTGTCCTAGCGCTATATCACAATTCAGACTGTTTGAAATGTCGACAAATTATTTTTTATCAACAATATAAATTTGTCGTCAGCGTTAAACAATCGGATGTATTTTCACCTACGTAATGAAAATGGATTTTGACCGACATAAAAAAGCTGTGCTAACAATATTTTTTCCTGTGTTCTGAAACTACCGGTACAAGCGGGATTTTACTGTGCAGAAACGGGCGATCCGTTTGATAGATTCTCCAATATTTTAACAAATGGATTGCAATCTTTAGAGCACAGGTGTCAGGTGGAAATGCTGTCTTGTTCTACCGGTATTTCAATGCTCTGCAGAACTGGCGTCAATTATCCCTTCGAAATTTGTCAGATGAGAACGGTTCGCTTTTACAACTCATTCTCGTGTTTACCAGCACGGGTGTGACATGATTTGTCGCCTCTGTATTTCCTCCCTCCTACAAAATGGGTCTCTGTAAGACACGGATTCTCTCCTTCCTTTCATCCGCGCAGCATCCAAAAATATGACATAGGGAGCTCCATCGAAGCCAGACTCAAGCCAGCCTCTCAGAAGCTGGGCGTATGTATTCAACTACTGTTGAATTTGACAGCCACCTCTAGTCTGGACCCACAAAATACAAGATAAAATCTCTGTGCAAAAACGTGCGGTCCGTTTGATAGATTCGCCTATCTTAACAAACGGATTGCAATCTTTAGAGCACAGACGTCAGGATGGTATTCTGACCTTGTTCTACCAGTATTTCAATGGAAGATGCTCTGAGAAACTAGCGCGATTGATCCCTTCGGCACCGATGCATAGTCGGGAAGCACAGTTGACATTTGTCACATGAGAACTGGTCGCTTTTACGAGGATTAACAACTCGGCTGAGGAATAATCTGCCAGCCTATGTGTTTCTTCCCTCCTACAACACGTGTTTGTTCAAGGCTCAGGTTCTCTTCTTCCGAAAGACCCTCTACACAACATCCCCAAATATGACAAAGATCCTGGTCGAAATGATTTCTCTCAGGGCCTCCTGTAATCTCTATCTCAAACAAATTCGTATTTTGCAATTTTTTTTTGTTGTGATTTGAACGGAGCAACCTCTTGATCTGAAGTCATGCGTTAAAACCACTACGCCATGAAAAATCCACTCTCACAATAATAATAGAATAAATGAACGACAGCGAAAACGCTTTTTACTGAATAAATCACACCTAACTAGATCTACTTGCGCATATTGCATTTGAGTATTTAGTGATCAGATCTAAATATCCACGTAGGCACTTCCCAACCTTCATCTTACTCATCTCACAAAATTCACACCAGAGTGATAAAATAAATACGCAGTATCGCACTGGGTTAAAAGACCGCAATTCAGAATCGAAACGTTCTTGCTTGATATGACGGGAAACACGTCAAACGCGCGCCCAACATTTGTAAACGGTTGACTATTGCTACATGAGAACGGGTCGCTTCTACGACTCGTTCTTGTGTTCAACTGTGGAATGATCGAATGATGTTTCCTCCCCCCTACAACGTGGGTCGCTTCAAGACCCAGGTTTACTTCTTCCTATCCTCTGAAAGACCCTCCACACAGGATCCACAGATGATATAGACGGTGATCAGATCTTGATAGCCAGGTACTTCAAAACCTTCATCTTTTCCCCATCGCCTTCCCCCATTGGAATGCACTTCACAAATAATGAAAAGCTGTGCCTACCCTAAATAAAACAACGAAAATTCTAAGAACGTGTACCTCATTTATTCAGTTGGCCACAAAAATGATAATAAACTTGCTATTTAAAAAATATTCTATGCGCAATACGTACACGAACTGGAAAAACTACACACAGCATACCTTTGCTCACAGAGCAATGCACGCTACTGCCAAATAATCCTCCCTGATCCTCAGTCTCACAGAATATCCCATATTTTGTACGCCATAGATCCACGTGTTCCAGACAGCTGGGACCATTGTGCAAAATTCACATAAAAAAATGTATGTATAGAAACAGAAACAGAAATGAAATCGACCAATTTTAATTCTATTATTACTATGAAAACTTGTCTGAAAACAAAGCATGATAGGCCACTTGCATCAGATTTGAAAACTAAAATTTTCGACTGAGGAAAAAATTCTAAGACGTTCTGTACACTTTTTTTAAATCGGACCACTTTTTATAAACCGGAAGGACGCGACATAATTTATAGGTGTGGAAAAAAAGTAAATGAATTAGCCAAATTTTATTTTAAAAAAAAAATTAAAAAGATTGTATAAACTTCACACCATAACATCTGTCAAAATTCTGAGCGCGATATAAATTATGCATACAAGCACGTATTTTTCTTGTTAGTTATTTATTTATTTATTTTTGTTTGTTGATTGATTTTGATTTGTTTATTTTATTATTAAAAAAAAAACTATAAGTTACTAATCATTTTTAGCAACATTTTCGTAATCTCAGTCGAAACATATATCCGCCGTATTATAAAATGCATGCAAGCGGCCTATTGTGATGCGTTCAATCATTTACTTAACCGTGCGGGGAAAATGCGATACAATCTTCATTTAATTGAACACACAATAAATTTAAAAAAATATTACACAAAATTTATCAAATTAATCACTTTTCAATCGTTTTGATCATTGTTTTAAAATTTAAAAATATTTTTCCTTGCACTTTTCGCAATGATTTTTGTAAACACAAACGAACTTTACGCTTTGGAATTAACGAAGTTGAACATTTGAAGAACTGGAAGACACCTGGACACTGAAAAATGTATTATTTTTTTAAATAATTGATTTAAATTGAATACCGGAAACAAGTAACACTGAATTTTAAATAATCTTTAAAAATGTTTAGTTTCGTGTTATTTTTTAAACGGACAAACTAAATTTATCGTAAACTGGAGTACTGTGAAAGCACTGAAGTGAAATACTGTCTGCTGAATGCTGAACGCTGAAGTGGTTAACTGAAGACTGAAGACTGAAGCCATGAGCCAAACGTCCAAGACTGAAGTTGCGCTGTGAAACAATTCCACTAGGGAAATTCGTCGCCGTTGTATAGGCGGCTGATTGAATAACATTGCGCCGCTGAAATGTAACGTGCTAGGTTGGTATTTCGTAGCTGTTCTGACTCAACCTCAAAAAAAAAAATATTAAAAATAATAAAAAACGCGATTTCTCAGGAGATTAAAGAGACGGGCAATTATTTTTTTTATAATTTCTTCGAAAGATCGGTGATCACTTTGTGGCATCATTGTTAACTAACTAACTAAACATCTCCGCAGGGGTAGGCAGAGAGGACGGACCGCCAAACAACTCGATCTTGGCACACACTTCTTGCTTCATTCACATTCATACAACGTCTCATACATTCTCTTCTGTTATTCCGACCTCTGACAAGTATTTGATTCACTTGATCGTGCCATATCTTCCTCGGACGTCCCCGGCTTCTTCTTCCATTCACATTCGCGTCATATATTCTCCTTACACTCCTCTCTTCATTCATTCGCTCTACATGCCCAAACCATCTAAGCGTCCCTTTCTTGATCAGAAATAATATTGCCTACTTTAGTCCTTTGCCTCAAATGTATCGACTATATAATAAGATAGAGTGTGCTAATGTAGATTTTTTTGTCGATAATCTGTACAGTTTCAGAAAAAAATGTCCTGCTATTACTTAAAAATATGTAACAATGATTGGGCTAATTACATTATGTATTACCTGTCTCTCTTTGTGTCTCTTGTTTCTATTGTATTATGTATCATTGAGTGAGTTTTTGTAATTTTATGTTTTGTGTATCCTTTGTCTGATTATTTGTAATTTATGTACATTAACTGAGTTTTTATAACAGGATTGTTCTCACACGTGTGCACATCTGTAAAAACCCAATATAAATAAATAAATATGAATGGTAATAAGAACAGACAGCATTGCGGCTATTTTGTGACATTTCTTTTATTATATAAAAAAAAAAACAGTACAGTTGTTGGAATAAAAAACATTTTCTAGAAATTAAATTTGCAAAGTGGGTACCTATGACATGTTTCCTTGTATTTTATTTATTTATTTATACATGAATGGGTGACATGTGTTGTGCATAAGTGTATGTATGTGTTAATGTGTTTGTAGGTAAGAGAAGTGGTGATCCATATATTGAAGAAGTGATGCCATTGAACAGTTTATATTATTGCCAAGATGTTCCTTTTAAACGTGGCCAGCGAATCCGATAAGATATCAACGTTTGAATTGTTTATATTAATATTATTGAATGAATGAATGAAGAGCACGGTTAATTGGTGAATTTGCAGCAGCATTTGTATTGTAACTATACGTGTGGAATAGTGCTGTAAGTCTCTGAGGCACGATGAAATTAATTAGGGGCAGAAGCTCGGTATATCATTAAAAATTCTATGTAAAAATGTTAAATCAACTACTATTCGCGTTTTCGTTAGACATTTTTATTTTATTTCATTTTAGTAAATAAAACAGGCAATATTTCCAAAACTTACATGCATGAATGTTTACATAGCAATAATAATCAATAAGTACAATAAACAACAACAAACATTATCTCTAAAAAATAGTAGTAAGAATGAAAAAGTGAAAGGTCTTTGACGGCCTCCGTGATCGAGGGGTAAGGCTCTCGACTACGAATTCGAAGGTCGCGGGTTCAAATCCCGGCGTGCGCAAGTAAATTTTATGTAATAAATTTGTGCTGTTTTACAATAATTCATTTAAAAATAATATGTAGTATATTTGCGCACGTTCCAGAGTGGAAGATACTCTCAGTATCGCCTTGGTGAAAGACCAACATTCAGAATTGAAACGTTGCTTGAAATAGCTTTTAGCCGTGTTTGGTGACCAGATCTGAATAGCCAGGTATTTCCGCAAGTTCCTCTTCCCCTTCAACTTCCCCTCCCCAATACCTTCAGCCTCACCCCCAATCGGGGATGCCATAGACTCTTGTGCGGTATTCATATAAAAATAAAAAAGGTCGAAAACATATTATAAAGTACGCGTGTAAACTACCTCCTTGTTGTCACATGTGCTGATGGTACACTGTTTTGGTATGCATCAAAAGATTGTGCCCTGCCTAGCTTTCAACAAGGGGGCCATCCCAGTGCATCGTATATCCGCGAGGTGTATTTGTGCTTACGTTGGTTGTTGCGTTGGTTGGTTGGTTGGATGGATGGTTTGGTTGGGGCCGCGTTGTTAAAATAGACTAGAAATTTATTTTACAGACAGACTATGCGACTGCAACCAAGTCGCTTCCACTGTAGGTAGGTGCTAGAGGCGAACCGCCGATAGCTCCGTTGTCATTGCAGGGTCTAAATACTGTTCGACGGCCTTCGTGGTTCGAATCCCGGCGTGCGCCAGTTAATTTTCATTAGATAAACTAGCCGATGTGTACCCGGCCTTGCTCGGTACAATAATTGATTTGACAGCGAAAGTAATAATAATAATAATAATAAAATTCTTAATTACGTGTTTTACTCGTGTTTTCAATTTTGAAAATATTCTACTCAAAAAACGTTCTTTTGAATATTCAATCTATGGGCTAACCTAAATAAAACATGGCGGGTTCATTGTTTTTCATACTAATTTTAAAACGTTACAGTAACAGTTTTACATATTGGATTTCATTCAAACTACTCTCTAAACCTTCCCGGCACTAATGAAAACAAACTGTGCTATTTTTTTTGAATGCTGAAGAAATGAGATCTCTGAGACGAATGTGTGGCAAAACTATGTATGATCGTGTGAAAAATGTTGAGATTCGTGGCTGAATGCAAGGCTGATGTAAGCGTAGTGAGCAAGATCAAGAAAGGGACGCTTAGATGGTTTGGTCATGTAGAGCGAATGAACGAAGAGAGGGGTGTGAGGAGAATATATAACGCGAATCTGAATGGAAGAAGAAGCCGGGGACATCGGAGGAAGACGTGGCACGATCGAGTGAATCAAATACTTGAATCTGGCCATGTCAGAAGTCGGAATAACAGAAGAGAACGTATGAGACGTTGTATGAAAGTGAATGAAGGAAGAAGTGTATGCCAAGATCGAGTTGTTTGGCGGTCCGGCATATCTGCCTACCCCTGCAGAGAAACGGCGTGATGGTTGGTTAGTTAGTTAGTATGGGCTATTTTAGCGAAACCGCTCCAGTGACTTTCGAGGACATCGAGTACATACAAACAAACTTACATTGTTGTTTTTTTATATATAGATTGTATTATGATGGCGTTAATATATTAGAAGAAAAAAAAACAATTTTAGCATTAAATGCTATAAAATATAGAGATGAATTGTTTGTTGGCTGGTGTACATACGGAATATGAAATTGAATAAAGTCCCCCAAGAAACTTATTAAAACACTGTAGATACAATAAATATATTTTTAAAAAAAGGTCAAAAAGTGTATGTTAGCTGAGAGTGGTGATGTCGCTTTATCCACGTCATCCATTATGTTGTAATCAGTGTTGAAACTATATGTATCCTCGATATTATTATTATTAATTACTTATTATTACTTACTTATTATTACTTACTTATTACTATTCACTTATTGTTTTATGTTTTTTACTTACCTATTATTATTTACCTATTACTATTTACTTATTACTTTATGTTTTTTACTTACCTATTATTATTTACCTATTACTATTTACTTATTATTTTATGTTTTTTACTTACCTATTATTATTTACCTATTACTATTTACTTATTATTTTATGTTTTTTACTTACCTATTATTATTTACCTCTTACTATTTACTTATTATTTTATGTTTTTTACTTACCTATTATTATTTGCCTATTACTATTTACTTATTATTATATGTTTTTTACTTACCTATTATTATTTACCTATTACTATTAACTTATTATTTTATGTTTTTTACTTACCTATTATTATTTACCTATTACTATTTACTTATTATTTTATGTTTTTTACTTACCTATTATTATTTACCTATTACTATTTACTTATTATTTTATGTTTTTTACTTACCTATTATTATTTACCTCTTACTATTTACTTATTATTTTATGTTTTTTACTTACCTATTATTATTTTCCTATTACTATTTACTTATTATTATATGTTTTTTACTTACCTATTATTATTTACCTATTACTATTAACTTATTATTTTATGTTTTTTACTTACCTATTATTATTTACCTATTACTATTTACTTATTATTTTATGTTTTTTACTTACCTTTTATTATTTACCTATTACTATTTACATAATTTTGTTTACCCTTTTATATGAATACCACGCAAGAGTTCCAACTGATCCCAAAAATCTGGAGCCAGCGAGACTATGGAATCCTGAATTGGGATTGATGTGAGGCTGGCGATAGTGGGGACGGGAAGGAGAAGGGGGAGAGGAAGGTGGGAAAATTCCTGGCTATTCAGATCTAGTCACCAAACACGGCTAAAAGCAATTTCAAGCAACGTTTCAATTTTGAATGGTGGTCTTTCACCAGGGCGATACTGAGAGTATCTTCCACTTTGGAACGTGCGGAAATATCACGAAGTTTCCCCGCAGGGGAAGACAGAGGGACGGACCGCCAAACTCGGTCTTGGCACACACTTTTTGCTTCATTCACATTCATACATCGTCTCATACATTCTCTTCTGTTATTTCGACTTCTGACATGGCCCGACTCACGTATAGTTAGTTACTTTCTTGAATAACTTTAGTTTTAAAATTGCAGCAACAACTTATTCCATTTAAAATGCCGTATGTACAACCGACAATAAAAAAAATCATTTCATATTTTAAAGCATTACGTGACTGCTCTAGCTTTCCATAAGGCGAAATTCCATCAAAAGATCGATTCTAACACGCATATAGAGATGATGGATGTTGATGGCCAAAGAAGTCGGTGATGTTTACCTTTCAAGTGGTCTGGGGTGTCGCCTGCGCCTCGCATGATGTCTGTAAGGTAGTGTTCTAATGACCGCATGCCATCGAGTGGTCCTCTCTCCTGGAATCAAAAAATATATACAGCGTTAAGGAATAGGAAAAATCAAACCAGTTATGTACTTAAATCATTTCTATATAATAAGGAACTCCAGAGCAATTAAAAAAATATCGCTAATGACGTTCAAACTTAAATCCCAGTATATTTCGTTATTTTCTAAAGTTATTTTCCATAGTTAAAATAAATTTCAAAGTTTCCACTTTAAAAAGTCCGCTAAAACTCTCTAAATCTACGGAGACCCGGTCGGTTTTGATCAGTTCTGAGGTTAGAGAATGTCAAAACAAGGATGAGCTTTACCGTACATAATTTTATATTCTATTCATAGTAAAACAGAATATGAACGCGACGTCAGATGTTCCAAATGCAATGGTACTAACATGTATATATATTTATAATGCAAAACAAAAGTGAAAAATAAAAATGTCCATACTAATCCTAAAACAGAATATGAACGTGACGTCAGATGTTCCAAATGCAATGGTACTAACATAGTATATATATTAATAATGCAAAACAAAAGTGAAAAATAAAAATGTCCATACTAATCCTAAAACAGAATATGAACGTGACGTCAGATGTTCCAAATGCAATGGTACTAACATAGTATATATATTAATAATGCAAAACAAAAGTGAAAAATAAAAATGTCCATACTAATCATAAAACAGAATATGAACGTGACGTCAGATGTTCCAAATGCAATGGTACTAACATAGTATATATATTAATAATGCAAAACAAAAGTGAAAAATAAAAATGTCCATA
Source organism: Halesus radiatus (assembly GCA_022606495.2). NCBI lineage: Eukaryota > Metazoa > Arthropoda > Insecta > Trichoptera > Limnephilidae > Halesus > Halesus radiatus. The sequence continues at coordinate 23,051 of JAHDVE020006141.1, forward strand.
CTAATCCTAAAACAGAATATGAACGTGACGTCAGATGTTCCAAATGCAATGGTACTAACATAGTATATATATTAATAATGCAAAACAAAAGTGAAAAATAAAAATGTCCATACTAATCATAAAACAGAATATGAACGTGACGTCAGATGTTCCAAATGCAATGGTACTAACATAGTATATATATTAATAATGCAAAACAAAAGTGAAAAATAAAAATGTCCATACTAATCCTAAAACAGAATATGAACGTGACGTCAGATGTTCCAAATGCAATGGTACTAACATAGTATATATATTAATGATGCAAAACAAAAGTGAAAAATAAAAATGTCCATACTAATCCTAAAACAGAATATGAACGTGACGTCAGATGTTCCAAATGCAATGGTACTAACATAGTATATATATTAATAATGCAAAACAAAAGTGAAAAATAAAAATGTCCATACTAATCATAAAACAGAATATGAACGTGACGTCAGATGTTCCAAATGCAATGGTACTAACATAGTATATATATTAATAATGAAAAACAAAAGTGAAAAATAAAAATGTCCATACTAATCCTAAAACAGAATATGAACGTGACGTCAGATGTTCCAAATGCAATGGTACTAACATAGTATATATATTAATAATGCAAAACAAAAGTGAAAAATAAAAATGTCCATACTAATCCTAAAACAGAATATGAACGCGACGTCAGATGTTCCAAATGCAATGGTACTAACATAGTATATATATTAATAATGCAAAACAAAAGCGAAAATAAAATGTCCATACTAATCCTAAAAACAGAATATGAACGTGTAGACGTCGATGTTCCAAATGCAATGGTACTAACATAGTATATATATTAATAATGCAAAAACAAAAGTGAAAAATAAAAAATGTCCATACTAATCCTTAAACAGAATATGAACGTGACGTCAGATGTTCCAAATGCAATGGTACTAACATAGTATATATATTAATGATGCAAAACAAAAGTGAAAAATAAAAATGTCCATACTAATCCTAAAACAGAACGTGACGTCAGATGTTCCAAATGCAATGGTACTAACATAGTATATATATTAATAATGCAAAACAAAAGTGAAAAATAAAAATGTCCATACTAATCCTAAAACAGAATATGAACGAGACGTCAGATGTTCCAAATGCAATGGTACTAACATAGTATATATATTAATAATGCAAAACAAAAGTGAAAAATAAAATGTCCATACTAATCCTAAAACAGAATATGAACGTGACGTCAGATGTTCCAAATGCAATGGTACTAACATAGTATATATATTAATAATGCAAAACAAAAGTGAAAAATAAAAATGTCCATACTAATCCTAAAACAGAATATGAACGTGACGTCAGATGTTCCAAATGCAATGGTACTAACATGTATATATATTAATAATGCAAAACAAAAGTGAAAAATAAAAATGTCCATACTAATCCTAAAACAGAATATGAACGTGACGTCAGATGTTCCAAATGCAATGGTACTAACATAATAAGGTGATTTGATGAGATGTTTTTTTTTTACTTTTAAATAACGATTTATAAATTCTACATATAATTAAATATAATAAATGTTATATATTCAGAGTCGGCGTTTGCTGATCTATATGATTACATATTTGTAAAGCCATTTTATTTTATAGTAGATTTCCTTATTCTGCTAATGTATTATAACTTACATTCTATTGAATACTTTACGTGTTAATGATTACTTAAAAACTAATGGATTTTTAACTAAACTCATGTTTAACTTAATGTGGTTTTTAAAATCTATTTTAAATTGGGATCGGCAGATCATTATAAAATTCCATCCCTTTATAAAATAATCTACTTTGCCTATTGGCTTTGTTCTTTTTCGGTATTCTAATTTCCTTACATATTCTTGTATTATGTCTGTAAATGTCCATGCAGTAAGTAGTATTTTTAGAAAAATATTTTGGTAACAAGTTGATCATTGCGTTCAATGTCAGCATTTGTTTCGCTGTTATCCATTTTTTTTTATTTGGTTTCTATTTAAAGGTTTTACGCTTATGTATGTCACTTTAGTAATAATTTCTAAGTATAAAGTATAATTATAAGAGCAGTAAGTAAGTAAAGGATATTATTATAATAAAAGTACAAAGGCACAGCATTCACAGTCCTCCTCACTAGGGAGAACTGTTCTGAGGCGGCCTGCACTTTTTTTTACTAAATATCCATTTATCTTAATTTGATTTTATATAGTTTGCAAGTTCTCAATCACTCTTATATAATCACATCTATCAGCCATGTTTTGACTGTATTTTTAAGGATATTAATTCCTCCAACATTTTCGCAAATTTTAAATACCTATTTCGCTATTCGCATTGCTCTATTTTTGAGAATTTGTAATTTGTTTATTTCTCTGTCGTGATTGTTTATTTCTCTATCGTTGAGCAGTAGTTACAATTTGGATCAGTAATAGAGTTGTAAATTATAAGTGTCGTCTATCTGGAAATTTTTGGAAAATATTGTGGTTTAAAATTGTGAAACAGCATATATCTCAATCTGAATATAACAAAATAGTGATACACGATCATAACACACGACTAACTGCAAACGATGGACTTTTAAATCCTAGATGCCTAAATAAATACGATCAAAGAACCTTACGGCTGTTCCTTCCAACTTTTCAAATGATCAATTTGAGGGACCGATCAGCCAAGTGCTTTGATAAGCAACGCTCTTTTCGCGTGTTTCCGTGCATTTTTTTATCGTTTATCAAGCCCACCCGCCTTCATAGACAATAAAATGATATTAAAGTTTTAAAAAATCCAATGCAATATTAACATATATTAATTATGAATACACATCATTTTTTTTAAACTAATACATAAACCAACATTTTATATATCACAAACGTGTGCGTTAAAAATATGTTGAAAATAAAGTGTTTGCTTGATTTTTGCTAATGCCGCGAAAGTACATTATTCGTTTCCTACATTTGACATTTGATGTTTCTCCTCAGTGAAAAACAAGACAAAACGTAGCTTACAATAAGTAAAATAAGTTGGGTTCTCCTCAGTTTCATTTAAAACATACAAAAGCATTGACATTCGAAAACGGAAATAAATCTTTGTCATTCATCATTTGAATCGTGAAAAGCGAACCAACATTTTCACCCTGTTGACACCTTTTATAACCACAAAAGTCGATATCCTAAATTGATCGTAAATTTGATCGGGAGTTTCGTTGGGAAGAGCGAATTTGTGCATTTGAACAAAGTTGATGCAAACTTTTGACTTTGTTCAGTAAGGTTGGAAAGAACGGCCTTTAGGTTGCTATTATTTTTGATAATATTTTTAAGTGGAAATAACATATTATCACTAGACCAAATAAACTTAGAAAATCTATATACTTCTTTAAACAAACCCGCAATTTTCTCAACTTGAATCAACTCAAAGCAACTATGAATTGTGTTAATGTTTAATCGAATACGGTATTATAGCCTGGGGTGAAACTACTGCTACCGCCATTTATCCCATCCTTAAAGTTCATAAATTGATTATAAAGATTATTCTAAAACTGAAGAATCTGTGTTTTTGATATTAGGCAACTTTATTGCCATAAACATACTGACATATCTCTTTAAACTAAAGGGCATAATCTCTTACTTTTATCTCTTTCGCAACAACTTTCGGCCAAATAAGTTTTAGATACTTTGCAAGAAACCAGAACAATGGCCTTCCATAGGCCATTAGACTGAACACAAATTACGATAAATACAGGTGGTGTAAAACTACGGTTATGGTTTGAATGTTTAATAACTTTTTAGGTTTATTTATATTTTTTATTCTTATTTCAGAATTTTGTGAAGAAAACTTGGGGAATTTGAAATGGAACACTACACAACAGAACAGAGATCAACAATTGTTGAATTTTATTTTGAAAATCAACGGTCAATTGTTTTGACGCAGCGTGCTTATCGTCGTTTTTTTAATGTGCGTACTGGACCTTCAGCACCAACAATAAACCGTCTGGTTGCAAATTTTTGACAACATGGTACAGTAAGACACCTTCCATGTACCGGAAGACCACGTACGGTCCACACGGAAGAAAATATCCAACGTGTTGTGGATAGTGTGCAGGACAGTCCAGAAACATCAACAAGAAGACGTTCGGCACAACTGTCCGGTCCGTTCAGAGGATTTTGGCCACATTGCACATGTTCCCGCATAAGGTTCAGCTTGTGCAAGAATTGAAGCCAATAGACTACCAACATCGGCTTGATTATGCCATTTCATTCCAAACCATAACGGTAGTTTTTCGCCACCCTGTATAAATTGGACACCAAGTTTTGAATCACTAGCCAAGACAGATCAATATTCAATGCTTATTTTATTTTAGTATGGAACAATGTTTATTTGATACTTCTAACTTTTTACCATCACAATATATACTGTAAATTATATACTGTAAACTTTGCTCTCATCAATCATTGCTGAGAACCATTATGGTTCTCCCAGTAAGACAGGCACAGTACCATAACCCTTATAATACACTGAGATTGTATAAATGAATCAATAAAGTAAGAATTAAGAACTAGCCATACTTTTAACACAAACTCAAGAGTGAAAGTAAAGTAGCGTTTCCGGCGAAGGGGTGTTTTTGTACACATTTGTATGTGCGTACATAATGTTTTTGCTTTCCGTCACCGATGGAAAACATTCCCCTCGCGGGTGAAGAGGTGAAAACGAGAAGGGTTTGCTTCATTTTTTTAATAACCACCGCACGGTGCGTATGCTGTATTTGATGAAGTACTGGGTTCAATAGCCCAATACTTCGTCAAACACAGCATAAATCGGACAGGCTTTTTAGGTTATGTGGACTGAGCGACATTATAATACATTATTACAAGAAGTTTGCTTATGTATCTGTAATAATAACAGTATATAGTTGGTAAATACCTGAGTGGCTTAATTTATGTTCTCTATCTTTACTCTTTTATAGTAATTTACCTAAATTGTTATCAGTAATGTGGGAAGGAATTTTTTATTTTTTTTTATTGAAACAATAAACAAAGCAATGATATTTTATTCCAAAATAGTTAATGTTTAAAGAAACATATGTCGCACATTAAAAAAAAAATTCTGGATCTCATTTGGTCGTCAAGGTATAATGTTTTTTTTTTAACCAAAACAAAATATTTTATCAGGAGACGGAATGTGTATGAAAACGTATATTTTTGTGCATTGTTTTCTGTGGAATGTTTTGAAAAAAACATTCGCAGGAGGACTCGGCTTAATACATAGAAATAAAAGAGATATCTGTCATATTATTATTGCATCTAAAACAGTGTTATAAATTATATGGGGTGTCTGATCTCAGCAAAAAAGGGTGGTCAATGACTATTTGGCGCAATAAGATGGAAGCACCCTTCCCAATAAAGACTCCATTGAGATGCTACGGGTATTTCAGACCGGGGCTCTATAGAAGCTCGAGTAAATCTGGCTTCCAAGATACTGTGTGTCTTAAATAGGGCTGGCAGATTCTCCAATAGTGACCAACTGCTAGTCCTATACAAATCACAAGTAAGTCAAACAGTTAAATTTGGAAGTCAGTTCTGGGCTGGAGTTCCCAAATACTTGATGAACGTGCTTGATTCTGTGCAAAGGAGGGCGGCTCGTCTGATTGACAATCCGTTGTTAACAGACCGACTGCCATCTCTGATGCACAGACGCAATCTAGGTATGCTGAGTCTGTTCAACAGATATTATAATGGAGCCTGCTCGAAGGAGTTAGCTGCGTTGATCCCCTCCGAGCCGGTGCCCGTGGGTGGAACTCGGCGGACACGAGCCGAACATTCGTTCATAGTTGAGAACGGGTCGTTTCGCCGATTCGTTTTAGTGTATGGTTATGGTTTAGTTATGGTACGTTCTTATGTGGAACGAGCTACCACCTACATTTAATTCGAGCCTCTTCAAGGCCCGCATTATCAAATCCTTTCTTATAGCCCCCTTCTTAAGCCGTCTCACAACGCTGCCCAACCGAGTAGCGATATTGTGCTGTGCTGCACGATGTAATGTGAATATACGCGTTTGTGCTGTGCTGCACGATGTAATGTGAATACTCGCGTCTGTGCTGTGCTGCACGATGTAATGTGAATATACGCGTTTGTGCTGTGCTGCACGATGTAATGTGAATACTCACGTCTGTGCTGTGCTGCACGGTGTAATGTGAATACTCGCGTCTGTGCTGTATCTGTACTGCACTGTTCTGTGCTGTGAATAGACCCTAAGAGGAACGGCTGCGCTGCCTGTTTCATACATAACTTATTTTAGGATTTGAGGCCAAAATACCCATCCAAACTGTATGATATGTATTTTTTTAATTAAATTTTTAATAAATATCTAGTACGGATGAGAAGTATTTTATTTATTTTTGTATTAAATTATGAAGTATATGTCGTGAAAAAAAAACAATTTTCATAATTTTAGAGGCAATTTAGAAAAGTATTTGCGGATTTATCGTTTTTTTTATTTTTATTTATCATATTTGATTACGTAATTAAAAATGTAAAAACAACCCTTTTTCGTTTCGATGTTTTAAATTATGTACGGCAAATTTGTGGTCCAACGTAAATTGGTCGTTTTTAATTTAATTTAAAGTCCTCCATAATACTTATTTTAACATTTCAATATATTTTCAAAGTAGAGGGGGTAAAACTTTTTTTTAAATCACCGTTAGCCCCCAAATAATTGTTAAAGGTGCCTCTAAAATGACGAAAACCCAATTCCTTTAATGGCCTATATTTCATAATGTAAAACAAAATTAAATAAATTACTTCTAATCCGTGGTAGATATTTACTATATTTTTTGATGAAAAAAAAAAGATCATTAGGTAAAGGTGAGTATTTTGGGCTCAAATCCAAAATTAAGTTATGTATGAAACAGGTCGCGCAGCCGTTCCTCTTAACGGGAAAGGGACGTCGGAGAGTTATTATTTATTAATTCAAAATAATTATAATATTATTGTGTAATACCATAAATATGGTGTTTTTTAAAGATTAAAATATTTATTACGTTTGTTTAATTTGCATGGGCTTAGCATTGATCAATATAATTATATAAATATAATCAGAAATATTACACATTTCTGACCGTTCTACGCAAGTTTTACAAAAATATTTAAAAGATTGAATATCCTTAAAAAATACTGTGAAGATTTTTCTTTCACTTGTCGATAAGATAAATTTTTAAAAAAGAGCAGTGTGTGGTTTAATTTTTTTTTGTAATGCGGATTACAAATCTTTGGTTATGTTTATTTACAAAAACGCAACGATAAAGGATTAAAAATACTTTTCTCCACTGTAAAAATCATATTCGTATTTTAAATATTTTGTAAAACATACAATGGAACGGTCAGAAAAAGCAAATATTTCTGATTGGATTTTGATAAATGCTAAGCCTATGTAAATTTATAAAATATTTAAAAACATTATGTTTCTCGTATGGAGTAATAATACTATCATTATTTTGAATTAATAAATAATAACTCTCCGACGTCCCTCTCGCCCTTAATATGTATAAGACCACGAACAATCATAGCACGGGTATTCCATTAGGGCATATTTCTTCCTATCGCAAAAAAAAAAACTTTTAGTAAATAAGTAAACAAACGGTGTATTAAAGAGTTGAATGGACTTTATTTTATATTGGACAGAAGACATCCCGATATACTTTAGAAAGTGCGATTTAATGGGAGAATTAATTAAAAAAAGCATTGAACCGCGAAGTAAAAGAAATTTTATCGATTTTTAGAAGATATTTAGTGAAAGGAATACAAGAGGCGGACTCGCAACCATATCGCCAAAACTATTATATGGCAATATATTCAATTTATTATTAATAACTTATTGAAGTTAAACCTCATTGTAATATTTAATCACTGCATTAATTTTGTCTTGAACCACTTCAATCTATCTTATTCTTCTTTTATATATATTTATTGACGGCCTCCATGGTCGAGGGGTAAGGCTCTCGACTACGAATCCGAAGGTCGCGGGATCAAATCCCGACGTGCGCAAGTAATTTTTATTTAATTAATTTGTGTTGTTTTACAATTAATTCATTTAAAAATAATATATAGTATATTTGCGCACGTTCCAGAGTGGAAGATACTCTCAGTATCGCCCTGGTGAAAAACCACCATTCAGAATTGAAACGTTGCTTGAAATGGCTTTTAGCCGTGTTTGGTGACCAGATCTGAATAGCCAGATATTTCCCCTTTTCCCCGCCTTCCTCTCCCCCTTCTTCTTCCCCTCCCTAATACCTTCAGCCTCACAACATTCCCTAATTGGGAATGCCATAGTCTAACTGGCTCCAGACGGTTGGGAGCAGTTTGGGACTCTTGTGCGGTATTCATATAAAAAAAAAAGAAGACCGGTCAGTGGCTGAGTTGGCATCGTATTTAGGTCTCACCCAGGCGTCGTGAGTTCAATTCCTCGGCTGGCCAAGTCCTCCATTACGACACAAGCAACATCCTCCGCTTACTCTGATGATTTTCAAATACTCTCAGGTTATTCGTAATCAGGGAATATTTGTCTTTCTCCCGGGCGGGCGATGTGTGTTTGTTTTGTATACAAATCTGCAGTTTTATACTAAGCTCGTTGAAATTTTGCACTCTTGATTTTCGAAACAAGAGGAAGGTCACTGTCTACGTGAAATTCAGAAAAACCGCCCCTTTCTCACCCCTTGAAGCATCATTTTCTTACTTCTTAGTGAAATTTTTAACACTTGCCCTTCAAAATAAGAGGAAAACTACTAGGTAGGGGTGGGGGTAGAGGTAAGGGTAACAGATCACAACCTCAAAACTTTCCTCCAAACCAATAATAACCCTGGGGAACGCCGGGTATTTCAGCTAGTTTAACGTATTGATCGACCGATTTCCGAAATATCTTTGAAGGTGTTGGAGTGGGAGTCAACCAAAGGGGGGGTTTTCTAGAGGAATAAAGCAATTCACTGGAAAAATATCTAAGAGGAATTCGACAAATTTATTTGGTTATTCAGTGTTTCTAATTTCATGCCTTTAATATCACGATGAAGAATTTGAACTCGTGTATCTTTATTAAAAAATACTAGCTGATGTGTACCCGGCCTTGCTCGGGTTTATATAAAGTTATGAAGTTGTGAATTTTTGCTTGTCATTAGGGTGTCATAATTGATTTGACAGGAAAGTAACTATCTCCAAACAAAGAAACATTCATTTGAATATTTTATTACATTCCAAACGTTTATTTTTTTTAAATATTTCTAAATCACAAAGTTCTCAAGTAGGTGTTTTCCATAAAAAAACCTTCTTCTTTTGAATATGTAATCTGTGGCTAACCAAAGTATATATATATCCATGGACTAACCTAAATAAATCATGACGCGTTCAATGTTTTTCAGACTAATTTTAAAACGTTATAGCAACGGCACTAATAAAAACAAACTGCGCTATTTTCAGCGAAACCGGTCCAGTAATTTTCGAGGACATCGAAGACAAACAAACAAACAAACTTACATTGATTTTTTCTCGTATATAGATGATCGGTTGAAATGAAATGATTGGCAAACTCTGAAAAAATACTGTTATTTAAACATCTTAAATGTTGAGTGATTCTGATATTTACATGACGGATGTCTTAGGCTGCTCTCTGACGGTCCGGTGAGGAATGAACACTTCACTCGCTACTGGAGACACTGCGCAGAAAAGTCCCACAATGGACTGCGTTGCAAACTGTTACCTCACTTTAGCAAACTGGACTTTTCTGTGCAGTGTTTGCAGTAACGAGTGAAATGCTCGTTCCTCACCGGACCGTCAGAGAGCAGCACCTTTATAGACCGAAGGACAGTTATTGCAACATAGTTTGTAAATACCTGAGTAACTTAATTTACGATCCCTATCAGGGTTTAGGATTTTACCTATGGTATTGTCTATGTAGAACGCTAGTTTAATTACTAATATGTAAAAACTATTGTTCAGGTTCAATGCATTAGGTTATAGTACAGGAAAAATAGGGTTTTATAAATGACGAAATTGCTATGTTCGTAAAACTCTGTTATTACATTCATTTTGGCAGCAGAATTGAAGATCTGCGGTCCGATTAAATTAAAGTGGAACTAACAACGCGATAATAATAACAAAAAACAAAAATAATAATAAACTCTTTTTGAAATTCGTAGTACACGCGAATAAACCCTTACATGCGGTCTCCGTGGTTCAGAGGTTACGATCCTTGGCTATGAATCCGGAGGTCGCGGGTTCAAATCCCGGCGTGCGCAAGTAAATTTTATTTGAATTGATTGTGTTATTTCACAATTTATTAATTAAAAATAATATGTAGTATATTTGCGGCACGTTCCAGAGTGGTAGATACCGTCAGTATCGCCCTGGTGAAAGACCACCATTCAGAATCGAAACGTTGCTTGAAATGGCTTTAGCCATGTTTGATGGCCAGATCTGAATAGCCTGGTACTTTCTAACGTTCTCCTACCCCATCTCCTTCCCCTCCTCAATACCTTCTGCCTCATAACATTCCCCAATTGGGGATGCCATAGTCTCACTGGCTCCAGACGGTTGGGAGCAGTTGGAACTCTTGTGTGGTATTCATATAAAAAAATAATAATAAAGATGGCGCTGATTTACGTATTTTAGAAGAAAGAAAAACGGTTTTGGCACGTGATGCTTTTAAATAATTAAATGAATTGTTTGTAGGCGGGTGTACACACGGACATATTATGGAGTCTTGTTTATTAGTTTCTTGAAGGACTTGAGCTTTACGCTTTCAATAAAAAGTTATTCAATTTCATATTCCATATGTGCAACCACCAACGAACAATTCATCTCAGTATTTAAAATTACTACGTGCTAAAATAGTTTTTTTAACCTAACTAACTAATTAACTAACCATCACGCCGTTTCTCCGCAAGGGTAGGCAGAGAGGACGGGCCGCCAAACAACTCGATCTTGGCACACACTTCTTGCTTCATTCACATTCATACATTCTCTTCTATTATTCCACCTTCTGACATGGACCGACTCAAGTATTTTATTAACTCGATCGTGCCGTGTTTTCCTCGGGCGTCCCGGCTTCTTCTTCCATTCACATTCGCGTCATATATTCTCCTTATCCTCGTTTCTTCGTTCATTCGATCTACATGGCCAAACCATCCAATCGTCCCTTTCTTAATCTTACTCATTACGCTTGCATTTTTTTATGAAACTAAACATTGTTTTACCACACATTCGCCTCAGAGATTTCATTTCTACAGAATTCAGTCTGCTTTCATCCTCCCTCTGCCAGTTCCATGCCTCACTGCCATACATCGGGGTTGGTATCAGTACTCCATTGTAGACTGCTAGCTTCGCTTCTTTGGACAACTTTTTGATAGCGCCAACCGCGTTCAGTCCTCCGTTAATGGAGTTTCTTGCATTCACCCTTCTTTCAATATCCCCATCAGCCTTTCCATCTCTCGTAAACATACTTCCCAAATATACAAACTTCAAGTATTCATCATTCACCGTTTTCGTACTCTCTCTTTGAAACACCATGACTTACTTACATAGACTTACATTCATCAATAGCTCATTCTTCACACATGCTTCATTCATCCTAGATACGAGCAACTGTAGAACTTCCATACTGTTAGCAATCAGCACCGCATCATCAGCTTACAACAATATTCTAATTAGCCCCATCTAATCATGTTTCGTTTAACCGTAATTAATGTTTAAGGTTAAGTCAAAATAGCATCAGCTTATTATGGTTGTAGTATCTTTTTATGTGGGAACCCGACGCTTTAGACCGCACAACTATTAATAGGTCAGTTTGCAGCGTGCCAGCTTTATTCCATGATGTGAGCAAATCTATACCCCAGGGAATAAAGTAGATTACGCGTCTGTTTTAGAGAAGTAATTTGATGCGTTAACGCCTCTACTAGATAAAAAATTCCAATCAGAGACATTACTTTTCCTGTTTCATAATCGAGTTCATTTGCCACAGAACAGTAAAGTTAATCCTCTAGGAATGTTATTAGTACACCAACTTAACAGGGTGGAGTATAGAGGCGCCCCACTGTTGAATTTTACAGCCACCTCTGGGTCAGGAGCCTCGAAATCCCTGAAAAAAACACTTCACTCTGTGCAGAAACGAGCGGTCCGTTTGAGATTCCGCTATCTTAACAAACGGATTGCAATCTGAAATGCTATCCTTTTTTACTGGTATTTCAATTGAAGATGCTCCAAGGAACTAGTCAGAAAACACGTCAAACATTTGTACACAGTTGACATATGTCACATCGGGTCGCTTTGATAACTGATTCCTAACTCCTTAAGTATCTGCGGGCTCTGTACAGTACGCCCATCTTCTGTGAGGCTAACTTGACTCTGGCTATGATGGAGCCCCCATACCTGAGCTGGTCACTTAAGGGTACACCAATCATATCAATGGAGGGCTTGTTGGAAAGGTTGCTTTCATTAAGAGTGTAGTTTACACTCTTGTGTACTACAATTTGTGTTCTACAAGTGTGGCGAGTTTTATGGCACACAAATATTTTTATTACATTATTTTACGTATATTTTTCTCCCATACATATGGTAATAAATAAATATTCACAATTGTGGCGAACTTGCGGCGTATTGTTACAACTTTGTCGTGTACTCATTTTTATTGTTAACCATTAAAAAACTGCATATTTATTGTTTTTTACTGAGATGTTATACATCAATGATATTAGAATTCAATACAGTAGAATCGTTTTAAGGAATAATTTTTATTATTGAATGAAACACTAGTATATATTGATTAACTTGGCGGGTTTGCGATAAGCCGACGTAGCTCAACGGTAGAGCATCTGACCGGACATCAGAAGGGTGCAGGTTCGAGTCCTGTCGGCGACATTTATCTTTGCTCGGAAAGGTTTTTTTCAATTTGGATGAGTGTTTCAGGCTAATAATTATTGTTATAAAAATAATTGTTACCCTTTGCGCTATGCACAAAAATCTTGTCTTAAGTTTTTAAGAACTTTAGTTTATCAATTAATAATAATTTTCAATTTGGGTGGCGGGCCGGGAACCATTAATTGGATAACCAATACCTCTACCCACAGGTCACTCCGAGTGTCTCGCTATAGCGATAAGTCGTTTGTGAACGATCTGTGTCGATTACCGTACCACGTCTCAATTGAACTGTGACCTTTTTTGACGAACCTTACCACTTCGGAAAGTTTGTTTATTTACCTGAAAAGATACATATCTCAGACATTCAACAGTATTCTTACACATCTCTACGATGTGACTGGGCTGCGAGTAAAAAATTGCATAGGATTTTAATACAATATACCTTCTTATAGATTTCAAATTGGTAAAAACAAAAAAAATATATACCAAAAACATTCCATGACGTCATTTTTTTTGTTGCATTAAAATTTTTGTTTGTATTTAGCGTAAAATCCTTAGTTAACTTGACATTTTGTTTTCTTTTTTTTTATTTAAGAAATGGCCTTAACACCTAGACTTCCAGATTAATTCTATAATTTATAGCTGGCCTTGGCAATAAATAGAAAGGAAAAAATATTTGAAGAGAGTAGTGATAGAGGGAGGTGGGCAAAGACGTTTTAGCGTTAGGACAAAGGTCCCATGATCGTGTGGAAACAGGAAAGTTGATAGTGAGTAATATTACCCTAACCTGACTCAGCTATTGGTCCAGTGTCCCATGGTTCTGAAATGCCAGTTCCACAGCCACCTTCTAATTTAGATGACATTCCGAATGAGTCAGAGGACACGGACACATTAGCTTCCCAGGACGAATCTAGCTCAGATTTTTCTGTTGACGGGGGGACCTCAACTTTTTTTCTCAGAGTCAGCTCAACGACCTAGTAAGAGATTCGGGTCTCTCAGAATATGCAACCGAATTGCTAGGATCAAGGCTAAAAAACTGATACTTCATTTTCGTAGAACAGACATCAACAGGGAGAGAATTTATTTTTAATCAGTTTTTTTCCAAAAAAGAGAAATCTGGTTTATTGCAATGATGTTTACGGGCTCATGAAGGGCGTTGAAACAGGGAATGATTCATCAAAATGGCGCATATTGATCGATTCGTCTAAAACTATCCACAAAGTAGTCCTTGCTGCATAATGGAAATGTATTTGAATCTATTCCTATGGGACACTCGGTTTACATGGGAGAAAACTATAAGAAGTCGGCTACGATTCTTGAGAAAATAAATAGCAAAAGTTTGTGGACATTTCAGTCAGCAGGGAGGTTATACAAAATATCCTCACTTTCTTTGTTTATGGTATAGTAGGGCGAGACAGCTGCACTGGATAAAAACTGACTGGCCACCACGAGACAGTTTAACCCCCGGCGAGAAAACCATCATCAATACGACCTTGATTCCCTCAGAAAAACATCATCAATACGACCTTGATTCTCCCAGAAAAACATCATCAATACGACCTTGATTCCCCCAGAAAAACATCATCAATACGACATTGATTCCCCCAGAAAAACATCATCAATACGACCTTGATTCCTCCAGAGAAACATCATCAATACGACCTTGATTCCCCCAGAAAAACATCATCAATACGACCTTGATTCCCTCAGAAAAACATCATCAATACGACCTTGATTCTCCCAGAAAAACATCATCAATACGACCTTGATTCCCCCAGAAAAACATCATCAATACGACCTTGATTCCCCCAGAAAAACATCATCAATACGACCTTGATTCCTCCAGAGAAACATCATCAATACGACCTTGATTCCCCCAGAAAAACATCATCAATACGACCTTGATTCCTCCAGAGAAACATCATCAATACGACCTTGATTCCCCCAGAAAAACATCATCAATACGACCTTGATTCTCCCAGAAAAAAGTGTTATAACCACCTCTTCATATTAAATGATGACTCATAAAGCAGTTTGTCAAATGCCAGGAGATGGAAATCGTCAAGTTCCTGAAACTGTCTGAAGCAAAGTTAAAACGGGGAGTTTTCTCTGGCAATGACAAAACTAAAATTTAATCTTATCCACTCTTTCTTAGGGAAAAAGAAGCATTGGACTCTTTCAAGAATGTTGCGTATAAGTTTTTCGGAAATACTAAGAACACTGAGTATAAAATCACTGTACAACGGATGCTGGCAGCAAATGAAGCTCGAGGATGCGAGATGAGCTTAAAAGTTCATTTCTTACACTCCCATACTGACTTTTTTCCCGGAAATATGAGAGCCTGCAGTGAGGAACAGGGTCAAAGATTTCACCAAGATGTCCGTGATATCGAGAGACGTTACCGAGGAAAATGGGATGTCAATATGTTAGCCGACTACTGTTGGATGCTTAATCGAGAAATCAAAGAAGGAAATCGGAAACGAGTTTGGAGAAGCATCAAAGAGAAGAAGACAAGTTTTCATAAGAAAAAAAAGTTGACCTAAAATTGTGTGTGTTTTTTTTATATGAATACCCAACAAGAGTCCCAACTGCTCCAAACCGTCTGGAGCCAGTGATACTATGGCATCCCCAATTGGGAAATATTGTGAGGCTGAGGGTATTGGGGAGGGGAAGGATAGTAATATTTAATTGTGAAACAGAACAAATTAATTGAATAAAATTTACTTGCGAACGCCGGGATTTGAACCCGCGACCTTCGGATTCGTAGTCGAGAGCCTTACCCCTCGACCACGGAGGCCGTCAAAATATCAGAAACAATTATTTAGTTCATTGTAACAAATAAGTGTTTTTTTTTATTTTTCCAAAAACCTACACGTGATGGGATGTTACGGAATACATTTTTAGAATCTGTGACCTGTAAAGAGTACAATTCGCCAAAAATATCCCGCGCATCTGTAAAAAAATGTTTTTGCAGACCTGTGATATTAAATAAGGTCCTTTGATCTAATTTGTTTATATAAAATCATCGTAAGCGTGTCTAACTTCTGCAAGACTAAATTTAACCCAGGACCGTGGGACTTGAAATTAATATTTGGCGCCATTGCGTATCTTAAAGCATTTGTTTTCAAGGGTCCACACATTCGTGTATAGAGATGAGGATAATTACCGCATTACAGTACGTGAACGGCAATTGACAGTCTAGGAGCTGGTCATGCAGTGACAGTAGCTTTGGAGAGATACTTTTCATCCCTATTTGAATTATATTTTTAACGCCTTTTTCCCTTTAGGAAATAAATATCGCTTTTTGATATAATAACGATTGTTCCAAAGAAAGACAGCAATCACTTTTCGACTTCCTTCCATTCTGGAAATCATAAATTATGACCACATTTAGAAAATACCGAAGAACGCAGTTGCATTCTAAATTAATACATCTTCTATTATATAGTAGGATAGCGGTAGCGGTAGGGGTAGGGGCATGGGTAGAGGTAGGGGTAAAGGTAGGGGTAGGGGTAGGGGTAACGGTAGGGGCATGGGTAGAGGTAGGGGTAAAGGTAGGGGTAGGGGTAGGGGTACCGGTAGGGGTAGGGATAGGGTGGGAGTAGGGGTAGGGATAGGGATAGGGGTAGGGTTAGGGGTAGGGGTAGGGGTAGGGGTAGGGGTAGGGGTAAGGGTATGGGTAGGGGTATGGGTAGGGGTAGGGGTAGGGTTAGGGGTAGGGGTAGGGGTAGGGGTAGGGGTAGGGGTAGGGGTAGGGGTAGCACATCACAACCTCCAAACCTTTACATCAAACCATTCTTCATCCAGTATTCAATAGAAACATTTTGTCCAGCATTTCTTCTACGACCGCCACCGGTACATAGGCACGCCCTCCCGGTGTTAAAAACAGAAGTACGAGCTCTCGCAGCTCACGTGAATTCACTGATATTAGAGATTACTAGTTACAGGGTATTGACATCGAGACTGTCCTTTCTCGTTCAAATTATATCTATGTATATAAAAATCAATGAAAGTTTGTTTGTTTGTCCTCGATGTTCTCGAAAATAGACCGGTTTCGCTGAAAATAGCACACTTTGTTTTTATTGGTGCTGGGAAGGTTTAGAGAGTAGTTTGAATGAAATCCAATATGTAAAACTGTTGCTATAACGCTTTAAAATTAGTATAAAAAACATAGAACCCGCCATGTTTTATTTAGGTTATAGATATACCAATCTGGTTAGCCACAGATTGCATATTCAAAAGAAGTTTTTTTTGGGTAGAATATTTTATAAATGGAAAACACGAGTAGGTACCTACTTAAGAACTTTATTATTTAGATATGTTTAGTAATAAATAAACGTTTGGAATGAAATAAAATATTCAAATGAATGTTTTTTTTTATTTGGAGATAGTTACTTTGACTGTCAAATCAATTATGGCACCCTCCGGCCGGGTACACCATCAGCAAGTAAATTATATGTATGATATCCCCCCCCCCCCCTCTCTCTCCTGCATCTCAAATCCAGTCAACATCACAACATACTGCAATCGAGAACGCCCTAGTCCCACTGGCGCCAGACCCTTGAGAGCAGTTGAGACTCTTATGCGGTATACCATACACATTGAAAATACATATATTTCTTACTGTCTTTAATTTGTGAAATTTTCACTTTTCATTCAACTTCTTTACGAGGTTTCTACGTCTGGTAGTTCCACACGAGCCATGTTTACATAGCTCCTGTACGACGTGAATACACATTACATAGACTAGCCAGCGTTCAATTAGCCTGGCCTAGTTACTATACTAGCTATACAAGGTGTCCGGAAACTGACGGTACAAGCGAGAAACTGGTGAATCACGTAGATAACCCAAAAACCAAAAATAAATCGATCAGAACAATCCTATTTATTTATTTTTAATATGTTTCGGCAACCGAACGATAATTTTAAAAGACATTAAACGACTGTTTGTTGCCCTGTAGCGACCGAAAGAATTACATTTTTTTAAATCATTTACGACAGTATTAACAACACTCAAAATGACACGTGAAACCGAAAATACACAGAAAAGAAAGAGATAAGGGTAGCAACTGGGACTCAAACACAGTACCTCATGATCTATTCGGGACCTTGCGCTCTAATCCTCTGAGCTACAACTACCCCAATACGTTCTGTTATTTTTATAGTATCATTCTTCGATTTCTAAGAATTGTCAATATCATCTTCAATTAATTCTGTTATTTTTTCTGTGTAATTTTGCAATAAGTAAAAACACAGAAATAAGGATAAGAAGGAGAGTTCTGAGAAAGAAAAGGGTATGGAGGGGTGGGTAGAAATCTAAGATTCAGTGTATCCAGGAGTGACGGACGTATGAATCCATCCCTCCCATTGCAGTGCAAGGCAAGGCGATATAAAGGGCTGGAAGTAAACCAATTTACTCACTTTTATTCCCTGATAAGTTCGGTGATCGTAGTTTTAGATTAAAGCCTGGAATAAACTGCAGCGTGATTTAAGAATGATCAAAGATTCGACAGAATTCAGTCGTCTTTCAGAAAATCATTCCATAAATGGAAGAAATGCATACACAACTTAGTTATTATGTAGCCTAGCCGGTTAGTAGGTACTTACCTAAAGTCACTTATAGAAAATTATGTAAACGTTTTCACGCCCTGGTGTGCAAACCTGTCGACCTACTACTATATAGTCAGAAACTTTTCACAGTTCTCTTGTTGATAGTATCGTATTTAGACCTCAGTAGAAATCATTTTACATATTCCTCCAGTCCTAAAATTGAACAATAACATTGTAAGTATTAAAAATAAATACCAACTCTTCTTTTGCCACTAATCTTCTAATTGATGTTTTGCGAGTAAACGCATCCCGACAGTCTTCAGGCAACTCGCATTGCACTGCAAAGTATTAGTATTTACTCTTCGAAAATCAAATCTGCTGATGATCAACTGATTATTTTTACAATTGCGCGGAATTTATGGAAAATCTCCCCTTTTTCTCGTAACTGTGGTGACAGACTCCGAACTAACTCAAACCGCCGATAAGTAAAACAGTAAATAATAAATCTGTTCTGCTCTTTACAAAAAACTAATATTTAGTTTTATCCCTTTTACAAATGTTTTAAATTCGCTTACCGCAGTCAAAATCGCGTGAAAGAAACGTGGGCGGCAGTGATTTCGTATCAACAAAGCTGTTCGTGTATTATGTAATTAAATAAATTTAAAATGCATTAAAATAAAGGCTTATCTGTGGAATGCAATGCTTTGATTATTATTTTTATTGCTTCTATTCTTACAACGTTTGATTGCACAGGAAACAACAATCATTGTTTTATTTCTAAAAATCTTCGAATTGCGCTCGCCGCCAGTCAATACACGAATGATGAGGTCACGAATGAACCCACCTTGCGCCAAAATTAGAATATCACGTGGTTTGCCTCCAGACGTCAAAATGGTAGATAAATTTGGCAATCATATATATTAATTCGAACGGCCTCCATGGTCGTGGGGTAAGGCTCTCGACTACGAATCCGAAGGTCGCGGGTTCAAATCCCGGCGTGCGCCAGTAATTCTTATTTAATTAATTTGTGTTGTTTCACGATAAATTAATTAAAAATAATATATGGTAAAATTGCGAACGTTCTAGAGTGGAAGATACTCTCAGTATCACCCTGGTGAAAAACCACCATTCAGAATTGAAACGTTGCTTGAAATGGCTTTTAGCCATGTTTGGTGACCAGATCTGATTAGCCAAGTATTTTCCATCTTCCTCTTCCCCTTCTCCTCCCCCTCCCCACTACAATCAGCCGCACAACATTCCAAAATTGGGGATGCCATAGTCTTACTGGCTCCAGATAGTTGGGAGCAGTTGGGACTCTTGTGCGGTATTCAGATGAAAAATAAAAAAAAAAACATCAGTTATTTGAAGCAACCTGCCAGGTAAGTATGTTTTTTCCATGTCTGTTTGTACATAATAAGATGGAGATTGGGAGGTAATACTTGTACTGATGAGGTGATTTTATTATTTATTTAATAATAAAAGTATAGTGTTTTTTAATTTATTTAAATAATTTTAGATTTCGGCTGGAATCTTGTTTCGGCCGGTCACTAAATGTTATACTACACAATTGAATCCAAATGTGATGTAGATTCACCAGTTTCCCACTTGTACCGTGAGTTTCCGGACACCGTGTATTTGTGGTCGACGGATACGACATTCGACTCCGAATCCGGAGGATGCGGGATCAAGCCCCGGCGTGCGCAAATAAATTTATTTTGTGTAATTAGTTCGTGTTGCTTCACAATTAATTAATTAAAAAAATATATATATTTGGTATATTTGCGCACGTTCTAGAGTGGAAGATACTCTCATTATCGCCCTGGTGAAAGACCACCATTCAGAATTGAAACGTTGCTTGAAATGGCTTTTAGCCGTGTTTGGTGACCAGATCTGAATAGTCAGGTATTTCCCCACCTTCCTCTTCCCCTTCTCCTTCCCTTCCTCACTACCTTCAGCCTCCCAACATTCCACAACTGTGGATGCCATAGTCTTACTGGCTCCAGACGGATGGGAGCTGTTGGGACTCTTGTGAAGTATTCACATAAAAATATATTGTTTTGTTTCCCACTTCCATCCATTTAATTTAATAATACAAATATGGATAATTTTAGTATCGCCCTGGTGAAAGACCACCATTCTAATCGAAAAGTTGCTTAAAATGATTTTAGCAATGTTTGATCACCAGATCTGAATAGCCGGGGAAGTCCCACCTTCCTCTTCCTTATCTTCTTCCTCCCTCGATATTTTTTAAACATTGAAGTGGGGCATGGCACAAATAAGTTTCAGAAACACTGATCTAAACTATAACACTAAAAAATCGAATATGCAGCTATATTACCCAAATATAAATACCTTTTGCTGTCGATTTCCATCTTCCAGGTCTGCATTGCATAGTCACGTAGATTCGTACTTTTCAAATATTCACCTTTCTTATCTCCTTCCCCTCCCCACTCACTACAGTCTCATAAAAGATAGCATATAATACCTATAGAGCAAATACTTAAATAATACAGATTCCCTAACTAAGGTGAAGAAACCAACATAAGGCGGGGGGAGAGCTAGGCGTTCCGCCAAATTAAGTAAAACTCGTTTTAAAATTTGCCTACCGCACTTAAAATCACTCGAAACAATCGTGGACGGCATTGAACTAAGCTGGTGCCGAAATAGGTTTCACGTGACCTTCGCCCCCAGCCGTCGAATTCATACTTAGGGCAAATCTATTAATTCTGACGTCAGTGGGGATGCCATAGTCCCACTGGTTCCGGACAGTTGTGAGCGGTTGGGACTCTTGTGCAGTATTCACACAAAATAAATATCTTCCCATGTCCATTATTCATGTTTCCGATCTGCATAGAACGGTAGGTTCTTCCCAAACCTTCCTCTTCCCTTCACAACGGTTTTCAGCCTCAAAGCATATAACCTCAATTGAAAATGCGGTAGTCCCACCAGCACCAGGTAGTTAGTTAATAACGGTGTTTTGTAAAATAAAAACAGTATTTTTTTTTTACCATAAATAGAGTTAACATTCCTTGCAAAATCGCTTTAAAAAGGTATTCCCGTGTTTAAAGTACGAAGAGAGGTGAAGCGGTTGTCGATGTCGATCGAATTCTTCCGACCGCGAACTAAAGGAACGCACCGCCGGCCGCGCCGCGGGCCGGAGCATTTCTTGCAAGCGACGCGTGCCGACTTTCAACGCTTTTTGAGTCTTTTTAGCAATAAAAAGGCCAATTTACAGAATATGGTAAAACCGACGAATGATTACACCATTGCTTTTTATATTTTTTCCAGAACGATTGATGCAGTCATGTAAGCATTTTGCAGTTATCATTGTAGATCCATACACGGCGAGCGCTTGTAATCGACTGAAGCCCGTGTTATCTCCACGATGCCAATTGGCCTCATTTATGCTATACCCATATTTCAAACACTAGTGTTTACTCCATTTATATGCATCAATAGTTATTACCTCCCTACATACTCCCTACATACGGGAGTTAGTAATAGTTATTACTAATAGTTATAATAGTTATTACCTCCCTACATACTCCCTACATACGGGAATCGAACCCGCAACCTTCAGACATTTTTGCATGTTTCTTGAAATCTTCAAGGTTTGTGTTGAAGAACTACTTGCTGAACTTAATAAAGACATAACAATTTTTTTAAATGGAGTTATACGTATTAAACACAATAACAAACAACAAATTAATTTATGCTGAAGTTATCAAGAAAAATATTATTTACCAGAGCTATACCACGTGCCATACTGTTCTGAGCCAGCACGCCTGTTTTGCCATGCAGTATAAATATTAACCTATAGCATTCCAGGAGGTATGGACTATCTATCAAAATATGCACATACGACTACTGCATAACCTGACAATATCAGAATTCCTTATATTGCCATCAGCATACTGGGAAGATGTTGCTTGTGGAATGATAGAGGAGAATTCTGCTTTCTTATAAAAATAACCAACCTTAATCGTTAATTTGTGCGGGCATCAGTCTTTATCAGCGTTCCATTCTATTTTTATTTTTTTTATATTTTTTCATCCAAGAACCCTGCAAAAGGGTGCGGCATATCGGTACAGCGATGACGTAAATTGCGACGAATCGCTTAGGCGCTGCGTTCTCAGTATGCGTTTGTTGATCCTTACAAGAGCGCGTATTCCATTTGAGAGCGGTGTATTGCAGTTGGCGTATATCTTGTACACTATATATATTGTTTGTCCGGTTGTAATAAAATAAAACGATATATTTCACCATGTCGGATCCTTAGTTCTATCGCGGACGATGTATCAAAGGACGCCGACATTGCGGATGATGATCCCTTCGATCTGATAAATGGAGACAGTGATGACGGAAGTGCGATTATTGGCCATCGCAATAATAGAATGCGAATAGAAAGTGAATTTTCCTCATATGCGCCCGCTGTAAGACGGGACCACATGACCTTTGCACGAGAAAACACAATTGTGAAGCGACATAATTTTCTATTTTTTTTTCTCTATATATAGAATATATTTAATACTTTTAGTTTTTTTATTAGATGCTTTGGATACAATTCTTTTTACGTTTAATATAAAAGGGAATCATTAAATTTGGTTGATATTTGTCCAAGTTATTGCATTTTTAGTTAACATCTTATTTATTTACTAATAAGACAAATTATCAATAGTTGTTTACGGACTTACTTGCAAAATCAGTACAGCACTAATACGGTTAATCAAGGGTAATTTTTATGAAAAATCCCTAACGACTTAGATTTACAAATAAATGATTCAGCTCTTCCTAGTTGAAAATGACAAAGAAATCTCTGTATGCAAACAAAAGGTTTCATGATGTTTTTTTTTTTTTTTTTGAAAATGTGTATTTTTCGTATGTATTCATTTTTCTTGGGGTAGGCACAGCTTTTCAGCCTTTATGGACTGCACACCACTGATAAATAAACACTTTTAGTATCGCCCTGGTGAAATACAACCGTTATTTTAATGGAAGATGCTCTGAGGAACTAGCATCATTGATCCATTCTGCACCGGTGCACAGTCGGGAAACACGACAAACGCGCGCCCAACATTTGCACACGGTCACATGAGAACGGCTCGCTTCTACGACTTGTTATTATGTTCAACAGCTCGGCTGTGGAATGATCTGCCGGCCTCTGTGTTTCCTCCCTCCTACAACGCGGATCTCTTCAAAACCTAGGTTCACTCCTTGCTATCCTCTAAAAGACCCTCCACACAGCATTCCAAAATATGACTCTGTAATTTATTTATTTTTAATACCGAAAAGAAACGTTAATTGAAATGGCTTTAGTCGTATTTTGTGACCAGCTCTGAATAACCAGGTGCTTCTCGACTTTCCTCTTCCCAATTACTTTCAACCTAACGACATGCCCCATCTAGAGATGATATAGCCGCACTGACTCCGGCAAATGGAACTGTTTTGCTGTATTCACAAAAATTACTAAAGTATTTTATTTTATTGGAATAAAGGAATGAAGTTGTAAATTCTTGCTTGTCGTTTGGGTGCCATAATTGATTTGACAGCGAAAGTAATGCCTTGTGACGACTATTATTATCTCTAAACAATGAAACTTGAAAATTCATTTGATATATTTATTCCACTCCGAATATTTATTTTAAATTTTTTTTTAAATAATAAAGTTCTTAAGTATGTAGGTACTTGTGTTTTCCATTTCCAAAATATTCTACCCAAACAAACCTTCTTCTTTTGAATATGTAATACGTGGCTAACCATAGTGGTATATCTATGGACTAACCTCAATACAAAATGGCGGGTTTAATGTTTTTCAAACAAATTTTAAAACATTATAGCAATAATTTTACATATTGGATTTCATTCAAACTACTCTCCAAGCCGTCCCGGCACCAATAAGAACAAACTGTGCTATTTTCTATTGCGAAACGGGACGAGAAATTGTTGTGAACATTGAAGACAAACATTCATTTTTATATGTGTATTATCTTTTACCAGCACTGTACATCAGTGGCGTGCATCATTCCATAATGGCTAAAAAGTTTGGCCTACCTAAGAAAAACGAACCAAATTCCTGATCAAATCGTTTTTTTCCGTTTTCATTTATTTGGCTAAGTAGAAGGTGAATAAAATAGGAATTTTCAAATAACGTTCAATGTACAATTCATACCCTGTTAAAAACTACACACTGCTTACCTCTGGTCGTAGAACAATACACTCCGCTACTGTATGTATAGAATCGCATAGTCATAAATCGTATTCTGATGACTGGATGAATTCCCACCAAAGCTTTGCATGAGTCGAAAACATGGGACAATAGGTCAGTCAGGAATTTTTTTTTATTTCATTAATTTTTATATCATAATGAGGTTGTGTCCTACAACGAAATTTCATGTTTTTAATAAAATGTATTATATTCAACCATTGAAGAAGATAATATTAACATATCCTAAATGAAACAAGAAACCGAAAATCTACAGAAAATAAAAAGGTATGAGTCGCAACTGGGACTCGAACCCAAGGACCTGTCTTACCGGGACAACTGAGCTAAAGAGACCAGTTCACTTTACGCCATCTTCATCGATATCATACCTCAAATTCAAGACTTGTCAATGTTATCCTCCATAGACACTATCCAAATTGCAATTGTGTTCGGGTAGAACTTTGTAATTATCATAAAGATAGCAGCCAATAATATGGAATTTAAAATGGTTCGATGTTGCGGTGTGAATTTTTCACAAACACGACAAAAAAAATTCTACAGAATGTCTTGCAAGTGGCCTATTGGAGTAAGTTGTGGGGCTGAGAAGGTATTGCGGAAGGGAAGGAGGTGTGGAGGAGGAAGGTTAGGAAATACCTGGCTATTCAGATCTGATTACCAAACATGGCTAAAGCCATTTCAAGCAACGCTTCGATACTGAATTGTGAAATTTCACCAGGGCGATACTTACAGCATCTACCACTCTGGAACGTGCAGCAAATATACTAAATGTTAATTTTAATGAATAAATTGTGAAATAACATAATCCAGTGAAAAATATTATGAGTTCAAAAATATGTATTCATATAGATCAGCAAACGCCGATTCTGAATAAATAACTTTTATTATATATAGGTAGAATTTATAAATCGTTTTTTAAAAGTGAATAAATTAACTTCTCATCAAAACACCGTGTTATGTTGGTACCATTGTATTTGGAACATCTGACGTCACGTGCGTATTCTGCTTTTGGATTAGTATAGACATTTTTATTTTTCGGTTTTGTTTTTTTTCATTATAAAAATGTGTTTTTTTTTAGTTTTGGTGAAAGTTGAACTTAATTTGGGTGACTTTAAGCTCTATAATAGTTGTTCAATATAAACAACTATTATTAATTACAGATATTCTCAATATTATATTATGATAATGCTAATGCTCAATACTATTATTATACTTTGAGTTAAAGTTTCTAAAAAGTTAAATAATTTTATAACTTATGTTTATGTATAGTTTACTTTGAATAGAATTATGTACGCTAAAGCTGATCCTTGTTTTTACATATGACATTCTAACCTCAAAACCGACCAGCCGTAGTTTTGGAGCGTTTTGGCGGGCTTTTTTGTTTAAATTGGACTGGAGTTCCTTTATCGTGTCTCCTGACGTCACGGGTGTTCCTAAGTTCACTTTGAAAGCTTATGACTCCGTCATTTTCGAAAATATCGAAAAACAATTTTCCTACCATTTTTACTCTTTAAATATAATACACTTTTATCAAAATAAAAAAATAAAAATGTATATCTCCAATAATTCAGAGCGATTTATTGTCCCATGTTTCGATAAATACAGGTTTTAATAAAACAATGAATAAACAAACACAAAATGAAAAGGCAATAACAATGAAACAAACAAATGATTTATTAAAGGTGAAAAACAAAACACAAAAGCAAATTGCAAACAAACACATGTTTGAAAAAAAATTAGTATGTATTACAAAACAGTGAAAATATACAAACAAACCAACAAATAAATTATCACAAACAACAAATATAATATTAAGTAAAACAAGTAACACATAATAATTAATACTAAAAACAAAATATTTAAAAGAAACAATAAAACTTTTTATTATTTATTACTCCGACCGGTTTCGGAACAATCGCTCAACCATCATAATTAAATACAGGGATCAATCTTAACTAACTAACTAACCATCACGCCGTTTCCCCGCAGGGGTAGGCCGAGAGGACGGACCGCCAAACATCTCGATCTTGGCATACACTTCTTGCTTCATTCACATTCATACATTCTCTTCTGTTAATTCGACTTCTGACATGGCCCGACTCAAGTATTTGATTCAGTTGATAGTGCCATGTCTTCCTCGAACGTCCCCGGCTTCTTCTTCCATTCACATTCGCGTCATATATTTTCCTTACACTCCTCTCTTCGTTCATTCGCTCTACATACCCAAACCATCTAAGCGTCCCTTTCTTAATCTTGCTCACTACGCTTACATCAGCCTTGCATTCTTTACGAATTTCAACATTTTTCACTCGATCATACATGGTTTTACCACACATTCGTCTCAGAGATCTCATTTCTACAGCATTCAGTCTACTTTAATCCTTCCTCTGCCAGTTCCATGCCTCACTGTCATACATCAGGGTTGGTATCAGCACTCCATTGTGGACTGCTAGGATCAATATTCTTCACTTTAATTTAGAAGCCTTGGAAATTAAGAAATCCCTTAATAATTATGAGTCTATTATTAACAATCAAAAAACCTAATTTACAGCCCATTTTAAATATCTTTACTTTCACCCCTCCCTCAATCTCTATCTCTTCCCCCACTCTTTACCAATCCCTAGCCACGCCACCACCCCCACTGTGACACCTAATATGTATGTTCTGCCATAATTTTGTAATATTTTTAAGTTAGCATAAATTTTCCCTGATGATGGAACGGCGAAATTTTAATGTTTCATTTAATTATGATGGACGACCACAAAGCGACAGCTTCACACAATAACATAAATTAAAATAGTTCTAAAATAATTCTGCGTACCATTTTTATTAAATTACGATAAATCACTTTTTAACAAATATTTTAATAATGAATATCAACATATTTCGAAACCAATTTTTATGCAATTATTTTAAGTACACTTTGTATCCTGATGAAGAAATCATTGCTTTAAAACATGTTGATAATCAATTAATACCTGAGCTTCAGCATTCAGAGTTTCTATATGCAGATATTAAAAATAAATATACGTTATTTTAAAAGATAAACCCTATTTAAATAAATAAATTATTATTAAAAATTATGCAATATACAAATAATAAGGTCCCCTTAAGCATATAATAATACGTTATTATTTATACATTATATTTTTAAATAGTATCATTTTAATTTTATAAACCTACTAGCTGCTTTTTGGAAAAAAGTCACGAAGTTGCGAATTCTCGCTTGTCGTTTGGGTGCCATAATTGATTTAACAGCGATCTACTATCTCCAAACGAACAAACAAAAAAAATTCCTTTGACAATTCTATTTAAAATAAAAAAGTTTATTCATTGTAGAAAATAATATTTACATAACCCAAATGAAACATGAAAACGGAAAAAAACGACAGAAAATAAAAAGATTTCAGTCGCATCTGGGACTCGAACCCAGGACCTCTGCCTATCCGGGGCAACAGCAAGTTGGTTAAGCGGTTGCCCCGGAAAGGCAGAGGTCCTGGGTTCGAGTCCCAGATGCGACTGATCTTTTTATTTGCCATCGTTTTTTCCGATTTCATGTTTCATTTGGGTTATGTTAATATTATTTTCTACAATGATTAAATATTAAAATGAGTATTTCTGATATTTACGTAATAGTTATATTTTTGTAATATTAATGTTTTTATAATGTTGATATTTTTAAAAGTATTGATGTTTTTATAAAATTGATATTTTATAATATTGATACTTTTATAATATTGGTACTTTTATAATTTTGATATTTTTTATGATATTGACATTTTTATAATATTATTTAAATCAGTGTTATAAAATTGGACTCTAGAATCTCAATAACAAAACTGTAATGCTTTTACCATTATTTTTTCTCTTTAATTTTTTTTTTCTCAACCTATGTACAGCACAAGATGTATGCGCCTAAATATAATAATTTTTGCCCTACATTTGTATGATGATTGTAATTTATTGTTGTATTATATTATATTGTTGAAATAAACTCCTGCTGACAAGCTACTTGCAGTGGCTTAGCGGGTATAAGTTCCCACTGTATATAATTAATATTATACAATAAAAAAAAATTAAAAAAAGGTTTTTAAATCTCAATAAAACAATGAATAATTAAAAATTTTAAAAAGTTCTTCAGTACCTACTTGTGTTTTCAATTTAAAAAATATTCCACCCAAACAAACCATCTTCTTTTGAATATGTAATCTCTGCCTAACTAACCTCAATAAAACATGGCGGGTTCAATGTTTTACATATTGAATTTCATTCAATCTACTCTCTAAAGCTTCCCGGCATTAATAAGAAAAAAAACTGTGCTATTTTCAGCGAAACCGGTCAAGTTATTATCGACAAAATCGAAAACAGACAGACAGACAAAAATTCATTTTTATGTACAAAGATAGATAGATTAACGGTTTGATGTATTGTAAACACGCTTTACAACTGTTCAACAGTGAGCCTAGTAGACCCTTGCATATAAGAAATAAAGGGTTTTAGATTAAATTTACAAGAGCGACTAGAGATCAACAAATGAACTAATAATGATCCTAATGTAAAGTTAATAAATAAAATAGTAAAAATGATCTATTCACCACTACTCAGTGTTTTCACAAAATCAGAACAACGCAATTCTTTAAAATAGTTCGCAGATTTACCACACACATCTAAATTCATTGCCTTGATAGCATTCACGTCATTATAAAACAATTAAGAAAAATCTGCCACCATTACAAGTTATAAGTAAGATCAGATGCAATCTGTGGCTAAACAGAGTAGTATATCCATGGTTCAATGTTTTTCATACTAATTTTAAAACGTTAAATCCTCTCTAAACCTTCCTGGTACTAATAAAAAAACTGTGCTATTTTCATCGAAACCGGTCAAGTAATTATCGAGAAAATCGAGGAAAGACAGACAGACAAACAATCATTTTTACATATAAAGATAGATAGATTGAAGGTTTGCTGTATTGTAAACACGCATTACAACTGTTCATGTTTTACAAAATCATAATAATTATGAACTTATTACCCACCCATTGCGCTGTAACTAGCTACCTACATAGTCTCTACCTTCTTACTTCTTTTATACATATATTATTATATTATGTACTAAACCACTTACTATACTCTTTTATACAACCTGCTGTTATAATGTAACCACAGGAAAAAATGTTATTCATTACGCTGTAACTACATACTTATATTGTACCTGCTTACTTCTTTTATACTCTAATTATTATTTTATGTACTATATTATTATACTTTTTCATAACCATGTGATAAATGTATCAACATGCAAAGGCCTTCTAGGGATGAATAAATCAAAAATATAAATAATTTAAAAATCACATTATCAAACCCTTTCTCTCTCACGGCCATTTTTTCAGATGTCTAGTTGAAAAACTAATTATATTAATTAAATAGATAAAAAATTGCAAAGCATGCATGCTCCGAAAAATATAAATAACACGTGTGTTTCTGTAACTATAACTATACGAGTATAACTATATTAAATTTTCGTGCAAAGCCAAGTTTCGCTGAACATAATAATGTCGTAATTATTTTATTTAATTTGTTCGATACTATGTGGGAGGCTGTTGCATAACTTTACAGCAAAAAATTCAGAGTTCCCTCGTTAGTAATGAACAGACTCGGAATGATATTGACCGGGGACAAAATACGTTTTAAAAATGGGACTAAAATTGTGCATTGAATATTTAAAGGGGTTGAAAAATCCTCACAAGTAAAACGATTTTTTTACAAAAGGGGAGTTGCCTGGGTATAGGTCAAAATCAATAGACCTGCGTTAACGTATTATATCGACGGCTGGAGGCAACGGTCACGCGACATCCATTCTGGTACCTGCCTAATTCACTGTCTAACGGTCGTTCCTGCTAACGTTTCGAGTGATCAATCTGAGGCACCGATCAGCCAAATCTTTTATTGGCATTCGCTCTGTTTGCCTGTTTCCAGGCATTTTATATCCTAAATTGTCTATGGGGGTACCCGCCCACTTTAGCAAACTATAAAATAGTGCCCGCCCACTTCTTAGAAGC
Source organism: Halesus radiatus (assembly GCA_022606495.2). Taxonomy (NCBI): domain Eukaryota; kingdom Metazoa; phylum Arthropoda; class Insecta; order Trichoptera; family Limnephilidae; genus Halesus; species Halesus radiatus. The sequence goes on from JAHDVE020006141.1 coordinate 53,804, forward strand.
ACATTTGACATTTGACGTTACTATTGTATTTAATATGAATACACATCATCAAAAAACTAATTCATAAACCAACACTTTAAACTTAAAAATTTATAGGTTAAAAATGTGTTGAAAATAAAGTGTTAGCTTGACTTTTACTGATGCCGCGAAAGTACATTATTCGTTTCCTACATTTGACATTTGATGTTTCTCCTCAGTGAAAAATAAGACAAAAAGTAGCTTACATTAAGTCAAATAAGTTAGGTTTTCTTCAGTTTTATTTAAAAAATACAACAAAAAATCCTTCACATTCGAAAATCGAAATAAATCTTTGCCATTCAAAATATAAATCGCGATAGATAGATCGCGAACCAATAATGACGTTTGACATTTTACTGACATTTGTTCACCCTGTTAGCTTTGTATAACTAGTCCTCTGTTGAGGGGAACTTAATCCACAAAAATCGATATCCTAAATTGATTGTAAATTTGATCGAGATTTTCATTAGGAAGAGGGTATTTGTGTATTTGAATTAGTTATAAAAACTAATTTTTGGCACCTTTCATCCAACGTGGCGGCTAACTGGTCACGAAGGTCACCCAAGGTCAAAAATGTTTAATTTTCAGGGGTACCCCCAACCCTTGCAAAGATATAAAATAAAAATAAAAATTACCCCACCTTTTCCATGGCAAAAACACCCGCAGACTGGACTACCCAAACAATTAAAAATTAATGGTTCTTTCAGAAAGGTGGTGATTCTTTAACATATACTAATATAATTTATGTTTTTAAACTTATTTAAACTAACTAAACATCACGCCATTTCTCCGCAAGTGTAGGCAGAGAGGACGGACCGCCAAACAACTCGATTTTGGCATACACGTGTTATTATTGACCGTTTTTTTTCAAGTGAGATATACAAATAAATAAAGGTTGTAGACGTTTAAGAGCAATTGTTAGTAGATTAAACAAATTAAAGTTCTTTGTTCCAGCGTGTTCACTTCGAATAATTTATTTATTGTTGGCTGAATTTATTATAAGGTATGGTATTTCAATCAGTGCAAAATTCATTGATTAAATTATTAGCTCATAAAAGTTAACTAACTATTACGCCGTATCTCCGCAAGGTTAGGCAGAGGACGGACCGCCAAAAACTAGATCTTGGCAAACACTTCTCGCTTCTTTCACATTCATACATCGTCTCATACATTCTCATCTATTATTCCGACTTCTGACATGGCCCGACTCAAGTATTTGATTCACTTGATCGTGCCATGTCTTCCTCGGGCGTCCCAGCTTCTTCTTCTAAAGAATGCAAAGCTGATGTGAGCGTAATGAGTAAGATTAAGAAAGGGACGCTTAGATGGTTTGGGCAGCTAGAGCGAATGAACGAATAAAGGAGTGTAAGGAGAATATATGACACGAATGTGAATAGAAGAAGAAGACGAGGACGCCGGAGGAAGGCTTGACACGATCAAGTGAATCAAACATTGGAGTAATACTCAAATGTATGAGACGTTGTATGAAAATGAATGAAGCAAGAAGTGTATGCCAAGAACGAGTTGTTTGGCGGTCCATCTCTTCTCCCAACCCCTGCGGGGAAACGGCGTGATGGTTAGTTAGTTAGCACTTTCGACAAATGTCATATCATGTTAACAGCATTATAGATGGCGTCAATTCTCCTTCAATATTTACGCGTTTTATTTTAATAAAGTAAATAATTAAGTTATTATTTTATATTTCCGCAAAAGCAAATATTTTATTTGTATTTTTATGAATCTAGAAGTGTTTTTCTTTTTTTAGAAATTACGAATTTCCAAACTATAAATATGTACCAAAAAGGAACTAAGATCGTTTTATATTTTTCGACGCCTGTGCAGACCCGCGCAGTTAAGTGTGTAGAAGTAGAGGCGTACATAGGTAGCATCATTGTTTATATTATTGGCGTAGTGGCAGTGGCGGTACTGCGGCCCCTCCGCCAGACAGAGACGGCACGAAAACACAGCGCGCAATCTGCGCACGCGCGTGCGCACTGCGCGCCGGGTGTCCCGGTGACCTAGTTAGTGGAGGCGACCTGGCAGGAGCGTCACTAGGCGCAATACAGCGGTGGCGGACCCACCCGGAGACCTGGGACCCACCCAGCTGGAGACCTGAAGGGGACCCAACCGAGTCCCGTATCTATATAACCCTGTATACAGCCCACAGCCGCAGTCGAACCTACTTTATATACAGGGGGACACAGTCACTAGCACGAAGCTTTTCATCAATAAATCGTCAATTAGCAGTGGCAGCTTTCTCTGAAGATCGATTGTGCAGATCACATTAAAAAATATGAAAACATTCAACGCTTTTGGGCTCACGATCCTAAGAAAATTCTTAACTAACTAACTAACCATCACACCGTTTTCCGCAGGGTGGGCAGAAAGGACGGACAGCCAAAATACTCCATTTTGGCATTTGCTTCATTCATTTTCAAATAACATCTCATACATTCTCTCCTGTTATTCCGACTTCTGACATGGCCCGATTCAAGTATTTTTTGATTCCATGGCTTCTTCAGACGTCCCCGGCTTCTTCTTCCATTCGCATTCGAGTCATATATTCTCCTTACACTCCTTTCATCGTTCATTCGGTCTATATGACCAAACCATCTAAGCATCCCTTTCTTAATCTTACTCATTACGCTCACATCAGCCTGGCGTTCTTTACGAATCTCAAAATTTTTCATACGAAGCATTCAGTCTACATGACATACATCAGGGTTGCTATCAGCACTTCATTGTGGACTGCTAGCTTCGCTTCTTTGGACAACTTTTTATTAGCGCCAACCGCGTTCAGTCCTCCGTTAATTCCTGCATTCACCCTTCTTTCAATATCCCTATCAGCCTTTCCATCTCTCGTAAACATACTTCCCAAATACACAAACTCATCGACCTGCTGTTTCCGTCCTCTCAGAAAAACCCAAAACGACCGATCCTCCTGACGTTGAAATTAAATTAAATCAGGCCGAACCGTGTTGAAATTTGTGCCCAGAGCTGACGAAGAAACGTTTAAAGACGCATAACCTTAATAGTATGACGAGTGCCACCGAGATGGCCCCCTATCGGTCACTATGCACAATAAGGATGCAAGTTAAATGTTATTATTTTACTTTAGTAGTAAATATTTTTTTTTTTATTTTCCTGTTCCACCTTTTGCTTTTAATGGCATTTGTAAATCTACTAGTAAAACAAACAGATTACAATGCATTCTTTTGTCTTCGTATCCAAAATTTAATTTTTTTTTTTTTAGATAAGACGATGATTAACTTGGTATTGAATAAATAATATTTTCAATTAATAATTTAATAATTTTATTTTGCAAACATGAGTATTTTCTTTACGTCGTTGTACCTACAAAATATTTTTAAAAAATGCAAGTACGCAGAAGACTTAGCTCCTCTTCCTGATTCAGTTTCCAGCCAGGAATAACGACAAAAAAATCAAATTTGGCAACTGTTAAATACTCGTACACTTTAATATTTTTATACTATTATTTAAATAGATATAATGTGATTGGAGTCTAGTATCTCTATAACAAAACTGTTTGCTGTTTCAATTTGTTTTTCCAACTTGTGTACATTGATCACAACATGCATGCACCCATATTGTTCTATTATTGCGCTACATTTGTATGATGATTGTTATTTATTGTTGTATTATATAATATTATTGAACTAAACTCCTGCTGATAAGCTGCTTGCAGTGGCTTAGCGGGTACAAGTTCCCATTGTATGTAATTAATATTACTTTTTAATGGAACCTGCTCTGAGGAACTAGCGTCATTATTCCCATCGACCCCGGTGCACAGTCGGGAAACACATTTGAACAAGGTTGACATTTGTCATATGAGAACGTGTCAAATATATAACGCGAATATGAATAGAAAAAGAAGCTGGGGACGTCCGAGAAAGACGTGGCACGATCAAGTGAATCAAATACTTGAGTCGGGCCATGTCAAAAGTCGGAATAACAGAAGAGAATGTATGAGACGTTTTAAGAAAGTGAATGAAGCAAGAAGAGTTGTTTGGCGGTCCGTCCTCTCTGACTACCCCTGCGGGGAAACGGCGTGATGGTAAGTTAGTTAGAACGGGTCGCTTCTACGACTAGTTCTTGTGTTAAACAGTTCAGCTGTGGAATGATCAGCCGGCCTCTGCGTTTCATCCATTCCTAAACATGGGTCTCTTCAAAACCCAAGCTCACTCCTTCCTATCCTATAAAAGACCCTCCACACAGCATCCCCAAAGATTATATAGGCCTTGAGGAAAATTATTTCCTTTAAGGCCTCCTGCGTGGAGTTATAGTAAAAAAAATCTTAACCAAAATAATAATTTGTATTGGAAATAGCGCGCATTGCATTCACATACAAAAAAATCACTTTTGCGGAAAAAGACCAGGAATTAAGATGAAAAATTAAAAGGATTTTGTTACATCATCGTAAAAAAACGATATCAGTCGATTCGTATAACTTAATTTATTTATTTGTAGTTAAATTTAAAGAAAGAAAAACAAAAACATTAGTCACTCATCTCACTAGGACAGTCCTGTGTTTGTGTTTGTTTTAGAGAAACGATATATTATTATGTTTTGTTTTAAATATTCCCAAAGTTATTCAAACTACAGACAACTATAAAGTCTACACTAAATCTTTAAGTTGAGCCGTACATTTACAGATTACAACAATAATAATTTCATTGTAACCCAAATGACTGCCTCCATGGTCGAGGGGTAAGGCTCTCGACTACGAATCCGAAGGTCGCAGGTTCAAATCCCGGCGTGCGCCAGTAAATTGTATTTAATTAATTTGTGCTGTTTCACAATTAATTCATTTAAAAATAATATGTAGTATATTTGCGCACGTTCCAGATTGGAAGATACTCTCAGTATCGCCCTAGTGAAAGACCACCATTCAGAATTGAAACGTTGCTTGAAATGGCTTTTAGCCGTGTTTGGAGACCAGATCTGAATAACCAGGTATTTCTCCACCCTCCTCTTCTCCTTTTCCTTTCTCTCCCCAATACCTTCAGCCTCGCAACATTCCTCAACTGGAGATGCCATACAGTGGTGGGCGAAGCGGCTCGGTTAAGTGAGCCGGATCACTAAATCAGCTCTTTGTAGTCTACCGGTTCGGTGATCCGGCTCGATTAAACGACAGTTCGCGTCTCCCCGCACCATGCCCTCTCCCTCGCTCTCTTGGCCATTCTAAAGACGTCCTTAAGACGGTCTTACACGATACTTTTTTCGTCCAGTTTTCATGTGGATTGTCTTTACAGAGAGCTGATTTAGTGATCCGGCTCACTAAACCGAGCCGCTTCGCCCACCACTAATGCCATAGTGTCACTGGCTCCCACGGTTGGGAGCAGTTGGGACTCTAGTGTGGTATTAATATAAAAAAAAATCACTATCCTAAAGTATCTATGCTCCAATTAGCCACAATCATGTGAACATATTTAGCAATTATTTTTATAAACAAATTAATAATTATTGTTTATAAAAATAATTGTTACCCTTTGCGCTATGCACAAAAAACTTGTCTTAAAAACTTTAGTTTATCAATTAATGAACATATTTATGTTAACAAGAAGTAGTGAGTAAAGAATAATAGGTAAATAATAATAAGTAAATAATAATGAATAATTTTGACCATCTGGGAAATAGACAGTTTTGCATTACGGATGGACAAAAGAAAAAAAGCAAATAATTAGAGGGGCAAAAGTAACACGCTGTATATAATATTTTGCCGTAGTAGCGTGCGGGCGGAGTTCGGTGGGGGCGGCCTTTGGGGTGTGCGAGGGTGGGAGGGCGTAGTTGGAAACGAGGAAGGGGAAGATCGATAGCAGGCAGTATTCCGCTCGGCTAGCATACTACGGCATCGTGGGGCTACTACGACGGCCTGGTCGGGTATTGTTATGTTATCATTATTGGAAACCAGCCCGCACTGATAAACGGGGCTACTTTACTTTACACGACAAACAGCAATCTAATACTCAATAATCGTATTAATTCAAACTTTTTATTTATTTACTAGCAGATGATGCGTACCCGGCCTTGCTCGGAATTTATGTTATTTTATCGGAATAAAGGTATCAAGTTGTGAATTCCTGCTTGTCGTTTGGGTGCCATAATTGATTTGACAGCGAAAGTAATGCCTTGTGACGACTATTACTACCTCTAAACAATGAAACGAAGCATCGTTAAATAAATATATTTCTAAATAACAAAGTTCTTAGTAGGTACCTACTTGTGTTTTTCATTTTGAAAATATTCTGCCCAAACCTTCATCTTTTGAATATGGAATCTGTGGCTTACCAAAGTGGTATTTGAACCTAACCTAACCTCAATACAACATGGCGGGTTCAATGTTTTTCATACTGATTTTAAAACGTTGTAGCAACAGTTTTACATATTGGATTTCATTCAAACTACTCTTTAAACCTTCCCGGCACTAATGAGCACAAACTGTGCTATTTTCAGCGAAACCGGTCGAGTAATTGTTGAAAAAATCGAGGACAGACAAACAAACATGATTTTTTATATATATATAGATGTGTGTAGCCTTTTACCACCACCGTATTGTATATCAGTGCCGTGCATTATGATTAGAATCAATTATTTTCTTCATATTTTTCATACTATGGATAGGTCTATTCAATGATTAAGTACGGAATGGTGTTTGGGGAAATTCAGTAAACGCCAAAGATGTTTTTATTATCCGAAAGAAATCTCAAATTCGGGTTATCCGGATTCTCGCAGACCCCCCACCTATAAAATATTGAAACTTCTGACGAACATGTCGATGACCGATTACTATATATATAATAGAGTAATGCCTATCTATTAGTACGATCATCTCCAGGCAGGTTTCCACTAAAACACTCGACGCATACATATGATATGAAAAGATTTACAGAAAACCTACTAATCCCACAAGCCAACGAAGCGACATTTCTACTACGTGGCAATTAAAGTATAAAACAACCTTCTACGTAACATCAAACAATCACACGATCTATTATATAAAGAAGAACATCCCGGGCGGTGTGCGTTTGTTTTGTTCACAAATCACGCACGCGCGTGTCACTGTTGGCACTTGACAAAAGCTGCCAGTGGATTAATTCCATAATCACAGTTCCCACAGTTTTATTCCGAGCTTGATGAAATTTCGCACATTTGACCTACGAAACAAGAAGGGTGGCTGTCTACACAAGATTTCAAAAACCACCCCATCCTCCTTTCATATCCCTTAAAGCAAAATGTTGCTTTTTATAAATTTAATCTAAATTAAATTTACTTGAAAACTTGAAAAATTAAAACAATTTACTCGAACAATTTGAAATTAATAAACGAACGAATAATCCTAATATAAAATTAATTAATAAAGTAATTATATAACATTATTAAATTTGATTCATATTAAATAAATAAATAAATTTAATGGTGTTCTACGAATTAAACACAAAAACAATTAACAAAATGATGGTGTTTATTAATGAAATTTTGCCCACCTGACGTTGAAAATAAGAAGAAATTTACTGAGCAGGTGTCGCTGCTGTGTAGCTCCAAACCGTACATGACCCCGGGCAACGCCGGGTACTTCAGTTAGATATTTATAAAATTCGATAATTTTCGTAGCCCACACATCAGTTCACAGTCTTTAATGTGACACACGTAATATATTATAAGGTATTTATTGCCAATTATCCTAACAAGGTAGGGAAAGGAAATGCATGTGTTTACAAAGAAAAAGGGTACCAGTTGAAGCGATTTACTCTCTGAAATAACGTTTTTAAATCGATTGAAATCCAGCTCTACTTGCGCTGGTGGCAATATGAGTCCAGTTACGCCAGGGTAAAATTTTGTCAAAATGTTTCATTTACGGCGATGCAATGGGAAGTAATGCAAAATCATGTGTTTTCGGTTTGAGAATTGCTCTATAAATATCATAAATCATTTAATTAAATAATGCAAGTAGAACACACCTTGGCCTTTCGTATAACCGGGCATTTTTTGGTGTCTTTTTATCCTAGCCTAGAAAAAAATAATGTAACAGATATAAAAAAAATGTTTAAAGCGCAAACTCTCCTAGTTACGAACCCCTTTTCCGATATTGTCGTTTTGTTCATTGTGGTAAATTAAGTTTTTTAGAATATGACGTCTGAGATTTACAGAATAGAATAAAACACGCGTTTTGGTGAAGGTTTTTTGCGTAAATCGAAACATGCGGCCGATGTAAAGCGGGAATTTCAACCTTGTTTCCACCTGCACAAGGAGCGCGTGATTTCGTTGGAATTTTGGCCGGTGGATCGCCTTTAAAAAAAACTTCAAAATGCTAGATTTTGAGCCGAAAATCTTGGTATATTTCCTTAGAGAATTTGAATTTAAAAATGTATACGTTTTTTTTGTTTTATAGTTACTCCACACAGGATGCTGTGTGTGCGGTATTTTAGGATAGGAAGGAGTGAATCTAGGTCTACAAGAGACCCATGTTATAGGAGGGAGGAAACACAGAGGCCGGCAGAGATTTCCATAGCCGAGCTGTTGAACACAAAAACGAGTCATAGAAGTGACCCGTTCTCTCGTGACAAATGTCAACCGTGTAGAAATGTTGGGCGCGGTTTTGGCGTATTTCCCGACTGTGCACCGAGAGCCCGCAGATACTGCAAATAGTACACAACTGATGACCCTGTACAAATCGTAATTGGCAAACCCACCTCTGGTCGGGAAGCCCAAAATATCTGAAAAAACCCTTGACTCTGTGGAGAAACGGGCGGTCCGTTTGATAGATTCGCCAATCTTCACAAACGGATTTCAATCTTTGGAGCACAACCTGTCCTTGTTCTACCAGTATTTCAATGGATGCTCGGAGGAACTAACGTCATTGATCCCCTCGGCACCGGCGCACAGTCGAGAAAAACGCCAAACGCGTTCCCAACATTTGTACACGGTTGACATTAGTCTCATGATAACGGGTCGCTTCTAAGACTCGTTTTTGTGTTCAACAGCTCGGCTGTGGAATGATCTGTCGGCTTCTGTGTTTCCTCCCTC
>JAHDVE020006143.1:0-69118 GCA_022606495.2 Halesus radiatus
ATTATGATTCTTAAAGGTTTAATTTTTGTAACATTTTCATTTTTTCGCATAGGCCAAATGAATTTAATTGTGAATTTCGGCAATCATTCAAATTCTATGGTATACTTCGTCATATCCTTGAGGTAGGGATGAGGGACATTTTTTCAAATATAGCTTCCAATTAGGCATAAATATTTGCTGAATATAATATGAATAAATTGTCACCTTTTATGACATATTTTCTAAATTTAAAAAAAAATTAAATTCTTCTCATCCTTACAAGATATTTGCTATACCCTCCGATTAAAAAAATATTATTATGTTTAGGTGGGTGTTTTGTCCTCTAATCTAAAATTAAGTTTGATGTGAAACAGGGCGCGCAGCCGTTCCTCTTAAAGGCAGTAAAAGTATTTTGTTCCTTTTTGTCAACTGAACGCAATAAAATATCTGGGGTTTCAGTACGGTTCGTATTTCTAAATAAGGGAATGAGTGAACACGGATCGGAAAGAAACCCGTGTTTTATTTAGGAGAGAGAAAATACAAATAAAATAAATTCAATAGGGAATTGGTTGCAAATCATGTTTGATGGTTTTGAATGGGTTCTCACCACAGTATATTTCAGAATTGTGAGGAAAGCAGCGGAATGGACCAATGCACATAATGCATTGCCAACGTAACGCAGTGATCGATACGTACAAAGCAGTACATGAAAATTGTGCATTATGTTTTAATGGACGCATTTATATGGAACAAGCTTCCTTTGAATGCTAAATATACGGGGGCTTATCATAAATACAATAATTTAAAGAAAATTAATTTAATAATGTTATCATTAAGCTCTGCATTTTAGTTTTTATTGTTCTGACAATGAATTTAAATGTGTTTGCCTTAATGGCATTCACGTCCCAATTAAGTAAAAACTGCCACCATTCAAAGCGGGGAAAATTGATTTCAACTATAACTATCGCATAAAATAGAGAATTTCGATTATCACAATTATATCTAAGTAAATCGGTGTTTATCGAAAATATTATTACGCTATAAAAATTCATTTTAAGTAGGAGTAAATAAAATTACATAAGTAAGTCATCTCAATGTGACCTAACTACAGTTTGAAAATTGGTTTGAATTCCTAAACAGCTGTCACAGTAATAAAAACTAAAATGCTTGCAGAATTTAAGAATTAACATTATTAAATTATTTTTTTTGAATATATCAAATTATGTCGTTCTCTTTCAAATATTTAATCACTTTAATAATTTTTATTGTACGCCAGTGGAACTATGCCATCCGAAAGTGGGTCATGCTAGAGACATTATGGAGAAGGATTGAAGGAGATGGAGAGGATGAAAATTAGGCAGTACCTTGTTATTTAGATTAAATAGGCTAAAACAATTTCAAGCAACGCAACGTTTCGAATCTGAGGGGTATACTAAAATAATTTGCCACTGTAAAAGCATATTTGACTCTGTTTTCATCATACACATATCTTAAATTAGTGTAATTGTTGTATGATTTAAAGATACTCTCGGTATGTTGCTTGAAATTACTGTAGTAGTCGTGTGTGGTGACCAATCTTCATAGTGTGGTACTTTCCCATCTTCCCATCGCCTTCCCTACCCCATCTCTCCAGCCTTACAACGTATGCTAGTTGAGGATTCCATAGTCCCACTGGCTTTGGAGAGTGGAGAGGAGTTAGAACTCTTAATCGGTATTCATATTTAAAAAAAAGTTGAGCAATGTCATTACCCTAGAGACCGGAGGTGACTATATACGCCGTACACATCGAGGGCTTAAAATCAAACAATGTTTTCTATAAAGCACGTTATTTTTGTTTGTTTTTGTTTTGATAACTTTATTTTAGATTCTCGGCTACGTGATATTCAAGCAATATTATGTCAATCTTTGCTAGTTTCTTCTTAAATCGTCAGAAATGATTAACGTTAACAACATAAAAAATGCCCTAGTTTAATCTCCACCTCCCAGATAAACTCTTCATAAGGGATACTCCGGGTGACTGGTGCAATGCTTGACTGGGAAGAGTGTCGGAGTGTCTGTTCTGGATATAATTTGTTTTTGTTTTTCTTGTTTGTTAAGTCATAGGTTTGTTAGTGCACTCCGCATTCCATCTTGGATTACTCCGGTTATCGACAGACGGAGCCACTAAGGGCTATATTTTGTCGTCGTCAGTACCTGTACTAACCAATTTGATGTGCGTTTGTGACTAACCTCATTCTATGCGAAAGCTGTCCAGAAACATTTGAGGGTTTAGACTCTTTTAAAAATTATAGGTTCGTTTAATAAAAAAAATAGATTCCTTGACGGGCACCCTGAAGGAGTAACCATACGTTACATAGACCGGGGTTGGAAAGTGATGGGTAACCTCAACTGTCCTTGTTTAATATCAAAAATTGTATAAGCTATTAACGTTCTTGTTACAAGAAAAAACCAATTGGCAAACAGCGTTAGCGGCTGACACAAACTAAATACGCTTAAAATGCAATGATTTATTCTTATGCGCTGTTAGTGTTTTTGACACTAACGTTTATGTCATGAACCGTGCGTTGTTCACAGCGGAGCAAAGCTATCTACATTCATCTGCCAGTTTTGATACGACTCAGTTGATCAGTCATCGGGAGAATAAGTGTACTTATTTATTTATTTGAAATACTCATTATTTAACAATAAGAAGTAAAAAAGCTTTGTCTGCCCGACTAGGAACAAATTCCGTTTTAGGACAGTCAAATTGACAAGTTTAGTTCATATTATGTGCCATTATACAAAAATACAAGGGAAAAAATCTGTTATTGACATATTATGGTAATATAATATATCTAGAAAAAAGTGTAAAAAGATGAGGAGAATAGAATTTATTATCATTTTGAGGGACGTTTTCGAAAAAAACCTTTTATTTTTTTTTCTTCTTTTTTCATAAATGTGAAGAATGTTATTTAAAAAAATGAGATTTACTTTCTTTCTATTCAAATCTGTAGCTATTATATCGGTATATAACTTTCATTATTTTCCAGTCGAACACTACTTTTAACTGCAGAGTGAAATCATAAACGTGTTGCTATTTTCTAATGAAGAACCGTCATACTCAGTGTCAAAGAACACTAACTACTTTAAACTGCAGAGTGAAATCATAAACATGTTGCTATTTTCTAATGAAGAACCGTCATATTCAGTGTCAAAGAACACAAACTACTTTAAACTGCAGAGTGAAATCATAAACATGTTGCTATTTTCTAATGAAGAACCGTCATACTCAGTGTCAAAGAACACAAACTACTTTAAACTGCAGAGTGAAATCATAAACATGTTGCTATTTTCTAATGAAGAACCGTCATACTCAGTATCAAAGAACACAAACTACTTTAAACTGCAGAGTGAAATCAAAAACATTTTCTAATGAAGAACCGTCATACTCAGTGTCAAAGAACACTAACCTTCAACATAAAACTATTTTCAATATTTTTTTAGGATTATAAGTATACATTAGAATATTTCCACCAGCAACATAAATGTACAATACGCAATAAATTATTAAAAATTGAAATTTCGTTTGAAATAAACATCGCCTTTGTTGTGTTACAAGAAACTAAAAAACAAAAGTTTTTATCTTTCCTGAAAAGTCATACTTTTGTAGATAAAGGTAATCAATTTTATCCCTTAATAAATTTATTTTTTGAATTTTTATATCAATTTTCTGACTCTTAACCTGATTAGGCAGAAATCCCATAGACCCCCTAATAAATTAGGAGGAGTTATCGCATTAATAATATCAATCCTAATTCTAGTTATTCTACCCTTCACAGTAATAAAGAATTCCATCCGAGCGCGTTCATTTAAAGACATCAAACAGTTGCATTCCCAGTACAATAACAAAATATTTATATAGAACAGGTAAATAAAATAAACGAACAGGTTATGAGACTGTAATCTAATAATAAACATTAATTCTAGTTCCAATATGATGAATATGAAAGCCCCCATTGAAGGTAAACTGTTTTATGACGTAGTTTGTATAGTCAAATGGTTTCTGCGGTGAGTAAAGCGATTGATAACTTCACTTAATTCCCATTAGTCGAACTGAGGATATTACGTTCGGGATCTGTAAGGCATAAAGCAGACTTTGATGTATCACGCCAAACACCCTTCATACATTCACGTAGGAGTTGAATGGGGTTCTTTGGCTTGCGGACGGTACTAACCGAAAAGGTTTCATTCCCTTTGACTACTAGCTCATTCAATTTAAAGGGTCTTCCCCTTAGGAATATGTCTGTCAAATACTTGAAATCGTTTTTAAAATCAAACAAATTTCGATAATTAAATTTGAATTTTTGGAAATCCACAAGTTGCTTTGGAGTGCGGGAAAATCCATTGAAATAATCATCATTACCATAGCTTTCTTTCACTTTACTCAATCGGGTATATTCATCAATTACTTCAACGAGACTCTTTCAGGTGTTCCTATCTTTCAGTGGTCTCACGTCTCACTACATAACAGGTCCAGTCTCTTCTCTCTCAGATTCTACAATTTTTTTACCGGATTTATATCTGTACAACTACCTTTACTCAGTTCAACTTAAGAACGACCTGCTAAAGTTCCAATTTTTGGTTCAAACTGCGCAGTGCACATACCCACCCTCCCAATTGCATCGCATTACCCGCGCAGGGCTGGCGGCGATGTAACCCCGCCCATACTCATTTTTCTGGATTAAATGGATGTTCTGTCAAATTCAGTATCACCAATTGTAAATAACAAAAGAGAAGAAGTATGTGTTAATTATGTTTTTTTTATAGCTATTCGAATTGCAACAATATTAAAAATGATTTTTTTGTTGAATGTAGATAGATGCTGTACTGTATAAAATTTCTGAATATTGGAGTTGATCAGTTTTATTTATTTTTATAGGTGGTTCACAAAAAAATGCAACGCATAATGATAGTAAATATTGTTGCAGAGTATTTAAAAAAAATCGACTTATTAATGATATCGAGCAAAAATATTTCTGTTAAAATATTAAGTTATTCATGTTGTTGATGAACTCGGGGACAATAATGATGATTCATTGGCCTTTGTTGTTATAGTGAATCATTTGAGGATTTTTTTTTTTTATGGCGATGATGATAATCAATTTTCAATTTATTTCTCAGACAATTTGATGAATCTGATGCCAAATAAAATGCAATATGTGTATTGTAATTTTATCACCATCTTTGTTTAAATGTATAAATTGTGTTTATTTTGTTTTTGCAGGTCGATAATAACAATAAAATTTAACACAAAATTACAAAAAATAATTTTAGCACTAGATTGAACGTGTTAACGTGAGTACAAGTCGCGAATAAAGTAGTAAGAGAAATAGGTAGATACATGTCCACTCACAGGTCGTTCTTACGTTAGATAGAGAATATAAATCGGTAAGTTTTTCTTTAGTAATCGTCTTGTTGGCATACTATGCAAATTCTAAAGTCACTTCATCTGGTATTGTAAAAATTATTACGGTATAAAGAGTAGTAAACAGAGTAACGGAGGCTATTATACCAAATTCATCAGCATTGAAAAAGTTTTTTACGCAATCCCATAGCTTGACCTCCACTACCATACCATCAAGAATGTAAGTTCTTCAGCCTGGTTCATCGGAGTTCAATGATCATAACTTGTGATCAGTAATAATATTTGTGCATATATATTTTAATATAATATATATTTATCACTGTAAACTTGATGTTAACAGTTCTGATTTCCTTATCATTTCCTTATCGAGCTGACAAGTACACCTTTTCTACTCACGACCTCTCCATTCAGGTGGCCATTGCTTGGGTTTGACATAATTTTCAGGGATGCAATAACAAGTTTTTTTCTGTCATTTATTTGTTATTAAAATAGCACGGCAAAAGCAAATAATAATAAAAAAAATATGTGAAACATAATGCAATATCCTGTTAATAAAGATAATGTGATAATAAAATAAATCTAGCAAGATTGAAATCAAATATGAAAGTACCTTTAACGATTATAAGCATCGAACATTACGACAACGTCTGAAAGGATCATAAATGGGAGTGATATTCTCAGTCTCTTGATACGTAGAGATTTGTCACTCCGGTCACTATGTGTGACTTTATAAATTGTACATGACCCTCCATTCAGTTTTATATTTATTCAAGGTAAAATTATATCTTTTGCTGATGACAATACAACAGTTATTAAAAAAAAAACATGGAACAAGATTACCATAGCAGCCAATCACGACATAAAGATTATAATGGTTCGATAGCAACCTTTTATTGCTCAACACAGAAAAAACATATTTTATTCCCTTCACTCTACAACAGGAAGTACCAGCAAATTTAATTGACAACCATTCACTCTAAAAATGTTATAAATAATATTACATGAAATACGGACTCTGCTAAACTAAATCATAAATCTAATATTAAATATCTTATACGCAACATATTAAACAAGAATACAATTAAAATGGTATATTATGTATTAATTCAATCCCTATTGCAGTATGGCATTGTTGGGTGGAGAGGGGACTATAAAGCCTCACTAAAGCTAATGATTACAATTCAATAATAAAATTATCATTAAAAAACCATACGACCCCACTCTAGAGCTATTTCGGAAATTTAATGTTCCATCTATTACAGAATTATACAAAAACGCCTTATATCAAATTTACAAAGAATTTTTCATCAATTAAATTCACCTCACTAATTATACATACTTTTCACTTCCCTATTTCTTCCAACCTTCCAAAAATATACTAGTTATGAACAGTTCGCCTTTTACGGTAATGATAAAATTGGGTTTCAAAAATTGCGAATCTTGTTTTTTTTTTAATCGTGATGAAAATTAATTTGGAGTACTCCATTTCATTTAAAAATTTTAAATTTTAATAACAACTCATATTATTTAGTTTAAAACACGGTTTATTTATGAAGGAATTATCAAACAGTTTGATAATGCTTTCGGAAAGCGAAAGAGCCGTCACGCGTAATAATAATTACCTGGCAGAACTTTTTTTTTAATAAACCGTTTTTTTAAGTAAAAAAATATATTACTAATTATTATTGGGCTTATTTCGTAGAACTCAATTAAAAAAAATCATTTTATTATTAATCATTGTAGAATGTAATATTTACCAATCCTAAATGAAACACGAAACCGAAAAAAAACAAAGAAAATAAAAAGGTATCAATCGCATCTGGGAATCGAACCCAGGATCAATGATTAAATATTTAAATGAGGTTTATAAGCTTCAATAAGTTATTAAAATAAATTGAAATTTATTATTGTATACGCTTAAAAATGGCTTTGATCGCCGATACAACTGTCATATAATAAAAAAAAACTAATATGCTTGCAGAACCTAATAATAACAATATTAAATTAATGTAAATTTTTTTTAAAAAAATGGTAATAGTTATTATACAAGACGTGTAGGACCCGAACAAGAAAACTAGTGTAAGTATTTAGGCACCGGCACACGGGGACGCACAACTATTGTGATATAAGAATCCTCTTGAGAAAGGCTCTTGGCAGTTTTCCAATGGAGATGTTGTCGCTCCGAGCATACTTGACTTATTGCACCAGCCAGTATGGCCGGTTGCTAAGGTGGTGGTGACATCAGTGGCTGCTGGGTGTAGAAGGCTGTTCTTGTCTGGTAGTGGCAGGTCAAGGTATCCAAAGGAGGAGATGTTATCCATTCTGCGGTTGAAGTGAAAATAGACCACATACCGCTGTGCGTACGCTATTACGCTATAGGGCGCGTGGGGCGGACGAACATTATGTGCACGTGTTGTGAAATCTAGGATCGGTATTATATTTGTTGTGCAATATGGGCTCTTAACTCAGAGTTATGAAATACCAGCTCTCAGCTTCATATGTATTCGGTTATAAAGAAATATGTTTAATCCGTTTGAATGAATCCACTCCGTATGCACGCTCGATACAGATATTATTATATTTTGTTTATTATTAAAATTTAAACATTTAAAAAAAAAGATAAAACTATTAACTACTCAAGATCTTAGCTTCATAGTAAATAATATTATCTTACGAAAAATCTCAATTACCTGTTGACCTTTATTGAAGTGAAGATAAATACCTGCATACCTTGAATAAAAACACAATAATTAACAATTAAATGGAATTATGAAATGTTAAATTCGAGTTTAAACAAAGAATTTATAGTCAAAGAACGCCGTCCAGGAAAAAAATCACCCATTCCGTTTATTTCGTTATTTAATTGAAAGAGAGTAAGTAATTAAAATTAACTAAAGGTCTTGTGTTGATTTCCTTTGGCGCAATTTAGCCCCGAAAACATTTATTTTTAATTCGTTTCATCGACTTTAATTTCCTTCTATTTTATTTGCTTTTCATTGCGTTTTAAAAAATATAATTTTTAAATTTGTAACCGTAAACACGGGTATTAAATCATTAATATAAGTAGCTTTTCGTTTCTAACTTTTATACCTATAATGATGCAATCTCAAAAATAGCCCAAATAGTATATAATGCTCTTTAATACTCTAACTCGAAAACAAATCTTTAAACATATTAGCCAACTTGAAAAGCTGACCAAATAATCAGACCATATTGCAATTCAAGGAACAGTAAAATAATGGTTTAAAATTTATCCACATAAACCCCACCAAAATGTAAAAAATAAAAATATACACAGCGAATCCACTTATTTAGAATTTGAAATCCCTCAAGGAACAGTTCAAGGTCCAATATTGTTTTATCATTTTCGCGAATGAAATACTGCTAGTTTCTAAAAGAGGATAAATCATTTCTTTGCCGATGCCACACTCTTAATCACAGTAAAAAACGTAGGAAGAAGTCAATAAAAGTGCGAATATAGAAACAAACAATCTGAAACAATTGTTGGATGAAATTTATCTATCCTTAAACTCGTACAAAACTTACTTCACAACATTTACACCATCGGACAAAAACCTTCCAATAGTCGATTCCAATATTATTATTCATGGTTCCTGTTAAAATCTTGTTAAAATGTTTGATATCACTAAGATCAGCATACTAAATGGACAGAGAATACTGCATAAACCCGTAAACTATTAAAAGAATATGTAAACTATATCACATATTCTTAAAATTTATAATATTCTACAAACATCCATGCTACTGGAGATTTACTATATATTAGCCTAATAAATTATACAATATGGAATATGCGGCTGCGGAGGAGCGTATAAAACCAATTAGACCATCTAGAATTAATCCAAAAAAAACTCATTAAAATAATTGTAAAACAACGTCAGATTATTCGAACCGTTAATTTGTTCAACGAATAATGTTTTAGAATTAAATAAAATCTATCAATAAAATGCATTATTTCAAATCCACAAAGATAAAATTAATATGGTAATTGCATTCAATGAGAACCAGACCGAGAACCACAGGACAAATAATAATCCCTAAATTTAATGCGACAACGCCTCAACTGTTGATCCTCAAAAATATTATTTATACTCAGCCATAAAATGTTTTAACAAAATCCCCAAAGAAATGCAAACTGAAAAATATCATGAAAATTTCAAGAAAAAACTGAAAACGTGCTCATACATGTTTTAGTTTTTTTTTAAATTTCGCAATTAATGTATAAGTATCTGTTTTTGTTAATGTTCATGGTAGAAGGCACTTTGTATAAATTATATATCTCATGATGGTAATCCTTCTCTAAATACGAGCATTTTCCCATTTAGCGAAGGATGAATAATTGACAATAATTGAGTAAGAATCTATAAGTTTTACATAAAAAAAATATTTTTTAGTATTTATAAGAATAACGTACATAATTATTATTGATACGGATGTAACAGCACGTACCCGACAAACTTTAAGCAGTGACTATTATTTGTCTGTGTTTAATTCGTAGAACCGTTTAATTATTTTAAAATTTTAATGTAAATCAAATTTAATAATGTCATTATTAAGTTCTGCAAGTATTTTTAGTTTTTATTATTGTGAGACTTATTTCGGCGTTCAAGGCCATTTTCAAACTGCAGTTAATCCACAATATGACGACTTATTTATATTATTTTATTTACTCCCACCAATTCTAATTTGGATAGGTTTTTTAAAATAATGATTATTATCTATAAAACCGATTTAGTTAAAAGATTGTTAAAGTTCTCTATTCTGTGAGGTTTTTACAAATTATAATGTGTTTTCCCCATATTTAAAAGCCAATGATTTATTAATTGATTTATTTAAATGTGTTCTACTATTTTGATAATGTAAACATTCTGAGAAGTGGTGAATACATAATTTCCTTTACTTTATTAATAAGTGTTATATTAGCATCATTTGTTCGTTTATTAATTTCTAATTGTTCAAATAAATTTAATCTAAGACACTTTCTTTCTATATTTAAGGGTTTAGGCTCGTTGTTGTCAATTGATTCCTGAGTTTATTTTAGTTGCTATATATAATAAGTTTTAGTTGCAAATCACTAATTATAAATCTTGGTTATAAGCAGACGTGCAGTCCATAAAGGCTGAAAAGCAGTGCCCACGCTACGAAAAATAAAAAATGAACATAAATTAAAAAGTTTAAAAAAAAACATGACTTCTGATCAAAAATTATTTTTTCATGAATTTGGTAAGGGAACCTGCTCGCTCATTTATTAAGTCGACCACTGCGATCAGTAGAAGATGCTGAAAAAATGGCCATTTCCAAATAATCAATGCACAATTTATAGCAGAAATTGAAAACTTCACACAACTTACATTTGGTCACGAGGCACGCCACTGGTGGTCATCCATTAAATCTTAGCATGTCAAATTTATTGTTTCAAAGACATAAACCTATCTGATTATGTCTAAAAGGGATCGAAATGACAATCTATTCCCCTTTAATGGAAGCAATGTTAACAACAAACCCTACGTTGATATGTTTGGTGTAACCCTATGTGACCAACTCAGGTATGGGGGCTCCATCGAAGCCAGAGAAAAATTCGACTCTCAGAAACTGGGCGTATTGTACAGAGCCCGCAGATACTTTAATAGTACACAACTGTTGACCCTGTACAAATCGCATGTGCCCCCCACTGTATAATTTGGCAGTCACCTTTTCTCGGGAGACCCAAAATATCTGAAAAAACCCTTCACACTGTGCAAAAACGGGCAGTCCGTTTGATAGATTCGCCTATCTTAACGAATGGATTGCAATCTTTGGAGCACAGATATCAGGTGGGAATGGTGTTCTTGTTCTATCGGTATTTTAGTGGAAGATGCTTTGAGGAACTAGTATCATTGATCCCTTTGGCACCGGTGTATAGTCGGGAAAAACGCCAAACGGGCGCCCAACATCTGCACACGGTTGACATTTGTCACATGAGAACGGGTCGCTTCTAGGACTCGTTCTTGTATTTAACAGCTAGGATGTAGAATAATCTGCTGGCCTCCCTGTTTCCTCCCTACTACAACATTAGTCTATTCAATACCCAGGTTAACCCCTTCCTATCCTCTAAAAGACCCTCCACACAACATCCCCAAAAATGATAAAGGCCTTAAGGGAAATTATTTCCCTCAGGGCCACCTGTGTGGAGTTACTGTAAAAAACAAAAGTAAGTTAGCTATAAGCCCAACTGATAAGTTATAGGTTAGATACATTTAGTTGTAAAGCGTCCTTTAGGAAATTTTTTCCAAGAAAACGTCGCTGTATAAGTAATCTGTTTAATCGTATTATTATTAAAAAATGTAGATAGAATTCTAATAAACTTTTTTTAATTCATTTCTTTATTTAAATTTAACTAAAACAAAAAAAAACTTTCACATGTTTTCACTGGACATTCAACTGAGTAACCGTCCAACTCCCCACTCCGATCTTAAATGTCCAATACCGACTGATTTTTCATGTTTTATGAAAAAAATTGCCATATACACTTTTTTACTTCAACTTAGTTGAGGAATAGGTTAAAGTATATCTGGTACGCGCTGATACACCATGTACATAATGTAATATGTATTATGATGAGGTCATAAATAATAAAAAATCTGCAACTGTTTTGAATCGATACATTATTAAAAAATATATCTTATTTTGCTTATTAAAGTGTAGTTACTGTGGAAAGCTAGCATCGATCAATACTCATTATCCTCTTACACTGAGCGGGTTATCCCTGGAAATGCAATCTACACGGATTCGGAAGAAATGTCGCCAACTTACAACGTGAGTCCTTTTAACTCCTAGACCTCAGACAGGCCAATAAGAAATTCCAATCCATTTAAAAAAATAAAATAAAAGTGACTTTCTAAATTAAAAACCAGTACATATAATATCTATGGTCGGTCGGTTTTGTGGTTAGAATTTCAAATCTCAAAATAAGAATGAGCTTTACCGTAGATAAATTTATATCCTCTTCATAGTAAACCATAACTAAACATAAACTGTTAAATATAAAAATATCAACATGCATTCCCTCATCAGGATGACTATCAAATAATACCTGTCTATACCTGTCATTATTTTTAGTATACTCTGTATCCTTATAAGGGGAGCTTCGGTTCCGAAACATATTGATATTTATATATTAAACTTTGGTATAAACTAAGTATTTTATAATTATTTCATTAATAATAAGAGTATTTAAAATTAATATTTTCATGTAATCCGTAAATAAAATCGGTTTTCTCGTAAATGTTATTATTTCTTTTACTTAATAGTTTTTTTTTATATTCAAGTACAATTATATTATAGACCTCAAGTCACCCAAATTAAGTTAAAATTTAGTCAAAACTAAAAAAGGCGTATTTAAAAAACAAAACGAAATCAACGATTAAAATTTTTCGTACAAATCTAAAACAAAAATACGCGCGGCCGAGACTCGTAACTAATATAACAGGGTGTTTTGATAAGATGATTTTGCATTCACTTTTAAATAACGATTTATTAATTTTACGTATATATATATATATAATAAAACTTGTATATCCTGAATCGGCGTTTGTTGATCTATTTGAATGTATACATTCTTTTAAGACATAATATTTTTCACTGGAGTTTCTAATAAAATTAATTATATTTTATTATTATCATTTTTACCAGAATTAAAGAAAAATAAGATTTCTTCGGGCACAGGGACACGTCCACTACACTCCCATAGGTTTATCTCTTCAGTGCTTTTGTAATTAAAGGGTTTTTCTCTGAACCCTAGGGGTTTATTTTCTTTTTCAACAACTTCTTCACGTATCGCCAGAAACCTATTTCAAAAGAGATAAAAAATCCTATAGTATAGTAAAAGATTACTTCCATTAGTTAAATAATAAATATAAAAACAAGTCATAATTTACGAATACAGAAAAGGGTAACTTGGCCGATTATAAGTATGATCGTAATCTCTCATGGAGGGCGTGTATGGTTGTCATAGGTGGAAGTTAATTAGGGTCCAACTTGACCACAATTTACCCGGAAAACAATGTTGTTGTTATAACAAATGAGTAGGCAACCCGAGTAAAACAAAGCCCAGCTTGAGGTAATAAAACAAAACGAGGCGGGGAGATTGCGTATTTGGGTATTTAGGAATAGTTTTCGCTGGCCGCCGGTAGATGGCAGCAGGTTGCGGTGATCTCAAACTCACTGCCGTTTGGAGGTTAAACCTTACCTTGTGGTGGGAGTTAATAAGTTTTCCCGGCACCCATTCGATTAGAATTGCTGTTTGAATTATTAAAGAGAATCCTTTAAAACAGGGATTTTCCAAAATGATTTTTCCAGTCATTTAAAAATATATGGTTTTGAAAAGGTTGAAGAAAATACGTATTTTTTTATATATTTGTTAGTAATTTTTTTGATACATTCTTTTGTATAAACATAGGTACAAAGGTTATAATTTTTTTTAAAATTCTATTATATATACGTATATTTGAATACATGCATTTAAATTTATGTGTTTTGTATATATAGCAAAAAATCCCATATAGGCTAGGCCAGTGCGTGGGTATACTTGTGTAATAGTGGTAGTAAAAAATGAGTTTTTATTTTAATGGAATTAATTTATTTTATTAAATATTTATTTACATATATTAATCCATGTACATACATGTATATCTATATCTTTTCAAGTGTACAAATTAAGCGAGTTTTTACTTAATAATAACTGTATAATACTAATAAGATTGAAAAAGAAAATCACAATCAATTTAAATAACAAAAAGAAAATGGGGAAAATATACAATTATGGCAGGAAAAGGTTGATGTTTTTAGTTTTTATCGAGCTTTTTACAACATTTTTGTATGTGTTTAAAGACGATATGTTTGGACAATTACATTCTGTAGATAGTAAATTATACATTTTAGGAGCAATAAAAAAGGTACTTCAAGTAAGTTATTTATTCTCTTGCTAAAGCGATTTT
This sequence comes from Halesus radiatus, assembly GCA_022606495.2. Taxonomy (NCBI): domain Eukaryota; kingdom Metazoa; phylum Arthropoda; class Insecta; order Trichoptera; family Limnephilidae; genus Halesus; species Halesus radiatus. Next base: position 14,380 of record JAHDVE020006143.1, read on the forward strand.
CGTTTTTTGGGAATAGCTTTTTTCTGGAAAATATATATTTTAGGTACTGTAGACAAGAATTTTCGTTTTTTGGGAATAGCTTTTTTCTGGAAAATATATATTTTAGGTACTGTAGACAAGAAATTCTTATATCTAACAGTTCAACCTCATGTAAAGGGATGACTTTTGATATAATAAATAAAACAGAGTGGAAGTTACTCTCAGTATCGCCCTCGTGAAAGATCACCATTCAGAATTGAAACATTTCTTGAAATGTAGTTGTATTTGGTGACCAGATCTGAATACCTATTTGAATACGTATTTCCCTACCTCCCTCTTCCCCTTCTCCTTCCCCTCCCAATACCTTCAGCCTCACAACATTCCCCAATTGGGGATCCCATAGTCTCACTGGCTCCATACGGTTAGGAGCAGTTGGGACTCTTGTGTGGTATTCATATAAAAAAATAAATAATAATTTTTAAAAAAGTACCTCTGCTTTATTTGGGGAATTTATGTGAAAAGAATATTGCATCACCTTTTTTATGTCTATACCGTGCAAAAACTGTTCTCCACTGTCTGGAGCCAGTGAGACTATGGCACCCCAAATCAGTGTGTATTGTGAGGCTGAAGGGAGTGGTGAGAGGAAGGTAATTGGGTAGAGTAAGGTTAGGGAGTGTCTGAATATTCAGATCAGGTCACCAAATACAGCAAAAGGTATTTAGAGCAACGTTTCGATTCTGATTATTAGCCTTTCATGCGGACGATATATACTTAGAGTATCCTCCGTCTTTTTAAAGATTCTTTAGACAAGCTGTGAAGGTATTTTAAAAACCTTCTTTCACCTTCACAGTCAGGAGCATAAACATCTAAACTGGAAGCGTTCAGTCACGTGAAAATTACGATGGAAAAGCTTGAAATGCGGTCCCTGAGACGTATGTGTGGTAAAACCATGTATGACCGTGTCACAACTGTGGAGATCCAGAAAGATTAATACTATAATTACTTACACAGAATACTTGTATTATTTTATTTTTATTGTGAAAGGAACTTATTTAACTTTATGGAACATGTGGTAAGATTTCAAAATATATAGGTATCTTTTTTTTGTATATTAGATATATATATAAATCAATGTGGGTTTGTTTGTTTGTTTGTCCTCGATTTTAAAACCACTAATTTACTTTAAATTCATCAAAACCAATTTCAATTATTCCAAGCTTCGTCGGGGTAAAATTAAAAATTAAGCAAAAATGCATAAGTTCCCACATATATATATATGTATATAGGTGATACATACAAAATACAATAAGAGGGAGCCAAATTATAAACGAAACAATGAAATAGTGAGACAGAGATATGCTTCCATGTAATAAAATGGTACAACATATACATCAGACTGGCCCAATTAAAACTAAATCAATGGTATATATAGCATCGATATCAGGAGTGAGTCCCCTACTTTCTAATATTGTTTTTATTTGTTATTGGTTTTTTTATAAAAAAAAATATAATTTTAAAATGGAATTCCACTATGAATTGACAGCTTCAAAATTATAAATTATATAACTCTAAAAGTTACAAAGGTTTTTAAATAATAAAAAAAAATTATATAATTCTTTCCTATTTGAACAGGTTGACGCCTTGCAACATTGAACACGGACTTAACGTTGCCGATTTACGTAATTCTGGATCCCATTGGGAATTTATTTAACAAATTAAGCAACTCTGGCATCAAACGATAAAAAGTTTTGTTAAATTTAGAAACCGGACATTTCACATCTCCACAGAGAATTTATTGCTAAGGTCTGTTTAGGATCATGGTACCGGAGCCCATTCGAAAGGTTTCGTGGATTTAATAAATGTGGCCACTTAAAAAAATATTGAAATGAAATTTTTCATCACATATTTTTGCTCTTTATTTTTCTCAATAGATGGCAGTAATCAGTTTGGTATTCTGAATCTGAGGATACAATTTTAGGATATACCAGAAAAAATTCCAATATTAAACATTATGTAACTAACTAACCATCACGCCGTTTCTCCGCAGGGGTAGGCAGAAAGAACGGACCACCAAACAACTCGATCTTGGCATACACTCCTTGCTTCATTCACATACATACATCGTATCATACATTCTCTTCTATTATTCCAACATCGACATGGCCCGACTCAAGTATTTGATTCATTTGATCGTGCCATGTCTTCCTCGGCCGTCTCCGGCTTCTTTCATTCATATTCGCATTATATATTCTTTTAACACTTCTTTCTTCATTCATTCGCTCTACATACCCAAACTATCTAAACGTCCCTTTCTTAATATTAGTCATTACGCTTACATCAGTCTTGCATTCTTTAGGAATCTCAATATTTTTCACACGATCATACATAGTATTACCACACATTCTATCTCATTTCTAGGGCATTCAGTTTACTTTAATACTTCCTCTGCCAGTTCCATGCTTCACTGCAATATATCAGGGTAGGTATCAGCATCCCATCGTGGACTGCTAGCTTCGCTTCTTTGGACAACTATTTCTTGGTGCCAACCGCGTTCACTATCAAACATTATCGAATCGGGATAACATTTGTTTTGCAAATATAGTCCCAATATGCTAACGACTTTTAAGTGACCATTTATATAATAACGTCATCAAATGGCGCCTTGAGTTGGGAAAGAGAAGCAGAGCTTGCCTACAGATGGCTTTGGATGAGAACCGTAGGCTTTGGTTGGGTGAATGCCGCCAAAAACAACAAATCTGTATTAAATTGAAGGCAGCCTATGTCCACGAAGAAGAAGATATTAAAAAAGCCTTCAGTCTTACTAATAATCGCTGCATAAATATTATACTGGAGCATAAGGTCGGAATAGTGAAAAACGTTCATCATAATCGCGGTGCGTTCTTATACCGGCCGTATACGGGAATAAACTAGCTGTCAGATTTATATAGACCGGCTCCCTAGTATAGCATCGAAATAGCAGATTTTATTGACGTTTTACCGAAAGGTTTGACAAATATCGATCTGTTAATTCTACTTTGTGCAAGGAAAATAAAAAAGACGTGGTAATATTGATTTGCAGCACTATCGGAGAGAGATTTTAAATCGATTTACCAAAGCAAATACTCAACGCATTACCGATTTAGTAAGGTCGGAATTTGTATGAATATAGAAACAGATGGGCTCAATGATATTACAAACATTACATCAGAAAAATATCAAAAAATATTTTTGGCCACAAAGAACTGTTTACATATGTCATGTCCCGAATCCGCAAAGGAATTTATGAATCAAAAGGAAGAAGTGTTCTAATTGCCATCGATATATAAATAATAGGTGGATGGATATTACTCCTTAAATAATAATGTTCAAGTTTGTAAAGTGAAACCTCAATACTGAGTAATGTTCCCATGTAATAAAAACAGTACATCGTTATTTTCACCGCTTTGCAATGTGCGCGCCCCAACGACGCAAAATATTTAAAATAATCGTATCATGGACATCTGAAGAAACGCGAAGTTAGCAATACGACGGCACCTGCGAAATCGTCGTGCTTTTAAGATTTGCGACAGAGTGATACCAGACTAAAAAAAATCATAACTCATAAACCATTGGTAAAGCTATTCTCGACATAAATATTATTATGAGTAAGGATTTTAACACAAGCGGTATAGGGCACTATTGTTTGCATAGATATGCCATCGCTATAAAGGCGCAACAACTATTCATTATAAGTCTGTATAATTATACATGTGGTGCCCAAATACCTATGGTACAGTTTGATATTAGTATGACAATCACAATACTCAAAGTAAAAACCATATATATGTATATATATCCTTTTTTTCTGTTTAGTAGAAAGCAAAAACTTTGTTATATGATAAATGAAATAAAACAATAAATTTGTTTAAAACTACAGAGTTTTGCTAAGCCTGAAGTTTATTAGGGTATAAATCTAAACAAAACAAAAAATACATAGTGTGTGCTTATATACTCCTATACATATTGAGGGAGACAAAATACAAAAAAAAGAATGACAGAACAGTAACGCAACATTATCTGTTCCTCTGTTATAATTTAAATGTAATCTATTGCTACATCACCGTTCTTTTATTCTATTTTTTATATTGTGTCTCCCTCTGTGTGTATATATAACACGCAGTATGTATTTTTGATTAGTTTAATTTTGCACCCTGATGAGGCTTATGCTAAGCGAAGCCGGTCGGTTGTAAAATAATATATTAAATTCCGTGGTTTTAAACAATGTTATTGATTTATTTTATTTATTTATTTATTAGGTGTTTGTAGAACGGTCCAATTCTTGGGTATAGAATTTTATATCGGATTGTGAAATTTTTGTGTACAGTCCAAGGAACATTTCTCCCTCTTCCTGTGTCAACTGTGGTTAGAGATGCATAAATATGGAAATAGTCTTCTCCACCCAGGGAGCGGGCTTTTAGGGGCTTATGGCTATAGGGCTTTTATTTATTTTTATTTCAAAGAATTGTAAACTGTGTTTTATGTGCTAACGGCACTTTCTTATAGCAATCTTATATTTAATTAAATGAAAAATATTTTTTTAAAAGTGCATTTCAAATTTTTTTTTTTTAAGTAACGTTGCTATTTTTAATATTTTAAATACGAATAACATATGTTATTTTAAAGAACAGCGTGATTTATCACAACCCATATCGAAATTCCGAACCGACAAATTACTTTCCCCAGATGTCGGAACGTAGTTCAAATGGTGACTGATCAAATGTTTCAGTTAAGATTGTTTCTTTTCAATTAGGTGGCTAATAAAAAAAATTGTTTTAGTTAAACTAATGGCAGAAAACATACAAAAATACAATCGTTACACCAACGACCATTTAAATAGTAATTCAAAAAGCTCGAGAGGACATTACAGGCTTAATAGCCGCTTAGCTGGGATTCGCACCCTTAAGTACGAATTTGACATTTAAAAAGATGCTTTGCCATTTACCGTAACTGCGCGAACGAAAAATATTATTATAATTTATTTTTTTTATAAAAAAAGCATTCTCAGAATACAAATAACCTGACAATATATGAAAATCTCCTGCTACCATCGCACTAATGTTGCTTATCTCGTGATGGAGGACTTAGCCAACCGAGGATTTGAACTCAAGACGACGACGATGCCTGGGTGGGAACCAGACCAGATGCCAACTTAGCCACAGACCGATTGTTTGTCGAAGATGTGATGACATTTACCTGTAAGTCGTTCATTGGTCCCGAAAGTATAAATAATGTAACTCTTAGAGGCGGTATATATTGTACAGATAATCGCCTGTTCTAACCACTGACGGCAGAATTACATAGACACGCCCAAAACAAAATCTACCCATACCATTTTGACGTGGAGGGAGAGGTCACGTGATATCCATTTTAGCACCAGCCCGGGTCGCTCATTTTTTTAATAAACTCCGTTATCATTTGCACGTTGACTGCCGTCTAGTGATCATCGAAAGGTTTTACGGAATAACGTATTCTTATGCATTAAATAAAATTGATCATGAGAATAATCAAAAATATTGCATTACATTCCACAACAAATCGTAATTTTAATTAACATAATTCTTAATAATTTTTTGAAAGAATCTTGTCAAACCGAAATGACGACGACGCGAAAGCGTTCATGTCATCGTTTACTATGGTACGTAAATGAATAAATATTTTTAAAGGGGTCAAACAATAATAAATATTGAAATAAATATTAAAATATTCGGTTTACGTAAATAGGTAAAACATTTTTATATATTGCTATTTTACTTATATTGGCGGTTTGGGTTAGTTTCAAATATTGGCACAATAGATACCGAAAGTATATTTACGATAAATTCCACACAATTGTAAAAAGGACATGCGTTTCATTAGCAGATTTGCTTTTCGAAGTAAATATTAATACTTTGCGGTGCAATGCGCGTTGTCTGCATAATGTTGGGATTTATTTATTGGAAAATCACTAAAAAGGACCAGCCTCTAGGCTTACTCCTCATCGTGATAAAATTGGTTTCTTCCCCTCACCTGTTAAGGGAAACGGCTGTGCGGCCGATTTCTTACAAAATTTAATTTTGGATTTGAGGGCAAAATACTCACCTAAACCTAATGATCTATTTTTCATCAAAAGGTATAGTAAATATCTAGTACGGATTAGAAGTAATTTATTTATTTTTGTTTTACGTTACGCTATAGACCATTAAAGGAATTGATTTCTCGCGATTTTACAGGCACCTTTAACAATTATTTGGGGGCTAACGGTGATTTAAAATAAATGTTATGCCCCATCTGCTTTGAAAATATAATGAAGTATGAAATATAAAAAATTAAAAAATTAAAATAAGCATTGTGGTGGAAATTAAATTAAATTAAAAACGCCCAATTTACGTTTGAACGCTGCTTTGCCGTAGGTAATTTAAAATATCGACCCGAAAAAAACTTTTTTTTTAAATGTTCTATTTTTATTTACCTAATCATATTTGCATAGCGAACATGATATATATTTTTTTAAATACGATAAACCCGCAAATAATTTTCTAATTTGCCTCCATAATTATGAAAATTGATTTTTTTCATGGCATATAATTCGTAATTTAAAACAAAAATAAATAAAATACTTATCTCCGTAGTAGACATTTACTAAACCTTTAATAAAACAAATATATCATTCAGTTTGGATTGGTATTTTGGCCTCAAATCCAAAATTAAGTTTTGTATAAAACAGGCAGCGTAAGGTGATAGCTCTTAGGTCGGAACAAGAGTGAATGGCGACGGAGATTTCGCTACGCGAGATGCAGCCGTTCCAAGCGGTCGGAAGTTATCCGTTCCGCTAGACCTAATTGGTTGATTAACCAAGATGGCTGGCGGAAGCTCACTGGATTGGTTGCCGGGTTGCGATTTCTGGAGGGTCGTTTCGTAATTGGATGCCCAGCTATTTCCTTGTGACAAGAAGCTAGAATTAACCTAGGGTCACCCTTTTGTTACGTAACACAGTATTAAAGCACCTCCGTTGATTTTCTTCTCTGTGGTTCCAACAAACAAATGTACGATGCCAAATTGACTACTTTGTATTAGAGCTTGCATGTTAGTTTTGTGTTTTAAAAAATGTATTGGAAACAAAAAATATAGCGTTATTTTGATATTTTTCATAAACCCTATTTATTTCGATGAAAGAAAATATTATAGCAACTATATGAAGTTATAAATACATTAAATGTTATTTTCTATATAACTTACAGACATCCCACTGAATCACTATATAAAGAATGCCAAGTCCTCTCAGTCCGTCAATTATTTTATGACATTTACATCACTTAACGAAATGGCTCCGGCTTACTTATCAGAACTGTGTATTCCTGAAAATACCAATTCACAGCAGTCCACCCTTAGGTCAGCAGCGTCATCAGCTATCGGGAAGTTGAAGGAACCAAAACGCACATCTAATACTAAGTTCGGTGATCGTATCAAAGACTCGACAGAATTCAGAACTAAACTTAAAACTAATCTTTTAAAGACAATCGTAACCATAAATTGAAGAAATGCACAAGTAAATTGCTTAGCTAGCCTAGTCTGTTAGTGATAAACCTAAAGTCACGTATAGAAAAGCAAAAAAAAAAATCAAGCATCGGCGTAGAAATGCGTCCACAGCCCGCAACACTGCAAATAACTAAAAGTGTAAAAAAAAAGTTTATGTATATTAAAAACTTCTTACGCTTTTTAAGGTCATTTTATTAATATTCTACAGTCCTAAAAATTATAAATATTTCAAATAAATACCAACTCTTTTTGTGCCACCTATTTTCTAATAACTGTAACATCAAAAGAAAAGGAGAATAAAATAGCAACTGTAAAAATATCATTTCTACGCTTAAATTTTATAAATGTTCTAATAAAACTGTGATAATCTGAAGCGACCTGCCAGGTAAGTATATTTTTCTGTATCTGTTTGTAAATAATTATATAAAGAATAGGAAGCAATATTTGTACAGCGCCCTTGAAAGATTTTTTACAAAAACGGCGCTATGGAAATCTTCCAATTAGTACTATTATTATTATTATCAAAACTAGACTAGGGATGACAGGTACATATCGTTGTCAAATACATTCAAAACTACACCGAAAAATCTTTTAGACGTCCCTCGACGACCTAAACACAAAGGATAAGTCAAAGTTACTCCCCAAAAAAACTTCGTCGAACTTAAAAAGGCTGTATCCAACATTAAAGAAACCTTCATAAGCCAGTACTCCAAGATAAAAGCGAGCAATTGCGACTTGAAATAGCGAGTAGAAATGCGGGCATCACGTATCAAATTTTTTATTGTTTGAGTTCCAGTCGAAATGATCTCCACATGTCGCTAGCAGGCGGTAAAACGAGTACTTAATGCTTCAGCTTTGCAGTGATATTTCAGACGAATATGTATTCCGTGGTAAACAGAACAATGAAAGCAATTCAATTAAATGGGGGAGAAGAAACAATGTCTCCGAGGTTTTCTTTTTTAGACATTTTATTACGGACGCTTTCACGGAAACAAAAAAATGTTTGTGGGCGAACACCATACACCGCTGTGTCTTGTGGAGTTAATCATTTTCGTAATGGTCGTAAAGCAAAACAAATGTTATTCCTGTGTGTAAAATTGAAAAAGATGATTGTTGCGAGAAAAATCAAACTGTTTAACTTATGTGATGACCGAATTCAGAATAAAAAAATCCGCATCGCTGAATAATAGAAGAGAATGTATGAGAAGATTTATGAATTTGAATGAAGCAAGAAGTGTATACCGAGATCAAGTTATTTGGCGGTCCGTCCTTTCTGTCTACTCCTGCGGTGAAACGGCATGATGGTTTTTCAGTTAGTTTGTTAGATAGTTAAGTGCTGCATAGCAAATTTGGTCAGAAAATGAGTGGAGGGTCAGAGAGGTGTTAGACGTTGGAGGTTTGAGCGACTGAGGAACATCTATCAGTAGATAGGTGATGAAGGAATAGGAAGAGCCATTCCGGCTGGTATAATCGAAACATGGAAAGGCTTAGTACAATTTTCCCAAATGCATTCCTCCCAATTTTGAAACCTTCTACCCACAATTAGATGTTTAGATGTTCTCCACTACACGTGTGAACAATCCAGTTACAAAAACCCAGTTCTTTTTCTTATTATCTAAGTGTAATGTCGGCAAAATGTCTTTGTAACATTAATTATTCTATGAATTGGGATGGCGGAATATTATTCAATTAATTGTAATTAACGCAATATATTATCTCGAGTAACAGGTGACGAAATAGAGACATTGCACAATCGTTCACAATCTGTATGATCGTTTCTACTAATGTCTAGTCAGTCGCACGGCCGTTGGGCTAAGTTTCCATGCCAGAAATAATGTCCTTGTAGGATTAATAACTATTCCCAAATTTATTTCATGGTCCAGATTACAAAATATTAATCTAAAAGAATGCGATCGTAACCATCTCAATGCGAACCCTTCTTCCTTGACAGAATACTTTGTAGCAAAATGGGTGCTCGAAATGAGAGACCTCGTGACCATCACTTCCCAACGTACTGTGGAAAACGGCTAGTGAGCAGAGATACAATCAATTGAGAAGCTAAGGCAAAGATGTCTAGTCAAAGTTGCGGTACGTTAGTGTGTATTTTCAAACATTTAAAACAATGTTAAAGTTGATAGATTCGCCGTAAGGCAAATAAGCCCTTGGCAATAGTTTATCCCTTGCTTCCACAAGGTCGTAAGATAGCAAAAAGCACTCTAAATTCTGACTCAAACATTCAAAATCTCACTTTTAAAGTAAACGAAGACCCCTTTAAAAGGGCCAAAGTAAATGTTAAATTCAATCATTTGTACTTGAAAAAATTCAACTCGGTCGACTTGATTCCTCGTATTTGTAACTAGCAATAATTGAAAATGCTGTTTAGAACACAGCCTCCGTCCCGCGGGCCAGATCAGGCCGTTTGATCCTGCCCGAGGGCGTGTAGGATTTCGATCATACCAAACGTTAAAACGTCCCACGTCTTTGCTTTATTGAGGTACTTTTTTCGTAACATCTTAATAAATAAGGCATAAATTAATAAATTATAAATACCGTGGCATATTCGGTAGTAGCTAGATATAACTTTCAGCATTTGTAATTGATGATGAAAATAATATCAGAAGAAAAATATAAATTACTAAATTTATTATACTGTGCATCATGATGGTAATGTCGAAACACTTTGATATTTATATATTTTAAAAAGTGGTGTAAACAAAGTTATTCTTATTAATTTACCAGCTGATGTGTACCCGGCCTTGTACGGATTTTTTTTTAATAAATTTGCCACTTCTTGCTTGTCGTTTAAGTACCATAATTGATTACACAGCGAAAGTAATGCCTTGCGACCACTATTACTCTAAACAATGAAACAAAGACAAATTCGTTTGAAAATTTTATTTCATTCCAAACATTTATTTTTTCAAAATATACCTAAATAATTAAGTTCTTAAATTGGTACATACTTGTGTTTTTCATTTTGGAAGAATGTATTCTACCTAAACAAACCGTTTTCTTTTGAATATATAATCTGTGGCTAACCAGAGTGGTATATCTATGGGCTAACCTTAATACAACATGGCGGGTTGAATTTTTTTCATACTAATTATAAAACGTTATAGCAACAGTCTTACATATGGTTTTCAAACTACTCCCTAAATCTTTCCGGCACTAATAAGAACAAACTGCTATTTTCAGCGAAACCGGTGGAGTAAATATCGAGAAAAACGAGGACAGACAGATATTCATTTTTATATATAAAGATTTAAAAATATAATAATTTAAGGGACTTTTCGATAACAGTTTTCTTCGAGAATGAAATATTTGAACAAGGACAACAAAAAAGTCTTGAAAATTCCATGCGATTTTCTTTAAGTAATATATAGCCAAATATTGATAACCTTGTAGCTTAAGTACAATGCCAAATTTCGCACTTAATTTGTTAACTTTTACATATTGTTATATCTTAACATTTTTGATTCATGATTTTTTAAATGTATCACTTGTTTTATTATTTTTTAATGTGTGTACTTGCAATTTCCCGATTTGATTCATTTTTATAAATTACAATTATACGATCATAGAAAATAAAGGTGTTTTTTTTTCAAAAAGCCGAAAAATTCTATATAAGAAAAATAAGCAGGATAATGATTCGATATTGCATATTATTAGAGATAAAAAAGGATCCCGTGATCTCACGGGTAAACCTGCCACTATTTTTTAATGCTGTCGAATGCCCGATATTAAAGTCTGGTAGTTCTAAAACTCCCATGACTTAAATATCTCTATAGATCTTTGAGGTTCGCCATTCATGCTTAATGATACTAATTTATTTTGCTTAAAAAAACTGTGTGGTTCTTTTGTATTCGCTGATTAAGTTCGCATACGACCTTTCAATTCTATTTATATCCAAAGTATGTCAGCACGTGATGTGCTAAACCCGGTTTTAGAGAAAATGAATAACTACATTCCAAACATGAGAATGGTTTTAATCCAAAGTACGTCAGCATTTATGCCGTTAAATAAGATTTTCGGAGCACGAATAACAGCAGTGGGAATACAATAATGGATTCAATCTAGAGTGCGTAAGCATTTGAAGCGTTAAACCCAATTTCAGAGAAAACCAATAAGTACAATCGGAACATGAAAATGTTTATATCCAAAGTTCGCCAGCATGTATTGTATTAAGTTGACTTTTGATATCTTGTCCATGCCTGATTTAGAACACAAACACGAGGCGCGAGTCTTTGTTTGACAGCGTTAAAGGAGGGAGCATTCCACATTAACAGCAACTTATTCAAGGCGGCCATCGGAAATCCAGTCAAGGCCTTGCAAACTAGCATATAGAATTTGCGGTTACTAGCTCTCTTGAGCTTCAATTTAATTGTTACTATCATGATAACATGGTGCCCAGTTTAATTTATTGAGACGATGCTTTTCTGAATGTAGATTTATAATTACCCACTGATAATAATCAGCCAAGTCTGAGTGGTAATCTAATTGTTAGCAAATTTGTAGTTCTTAAAGTCATTAATTATTATATTAAAACACACCCTCCACTATTTACATATATTCAATAAATTTTAATACTTTATCCAGAATTCTTTGTCATTTTAAGACTATAGGAAAGTACTGGTAAATTGATAAGTTACATTGGATTAGCAGCATTAGTAGGTTTTATTTCAAAAGAGGTCTTGTGGATTGTTCTGTTTTCACCGGAAATTCAAAAACACAAACTTGAAGACCCTTACTTAACGCGGACAAAATAATCCAGACAGCAGACGAAGAAGCAGGATTTGTCAGAGGAATATAAAAAAGTGATCCGGTGTAGAACGAAAAATAATAATATAATCATAATTTTTATTTATTTTTATGTGACACCTCACAAAAGCGCCCCTGCATGTACGGAGCACATACAGGGAACTATATCGCTACCTGGTTGGGCAACGTTGTGAGGCGGGTAGAAGCCAAGTGTTGTATACTGATGATGCGGTGCTAACTTCTATCAGCACAGTGTCTCGTGTCTAGGATCAACAAACCATATACGCGGAATGTTTTAATGATACAAATAAGTAAGTCTGAAGTCATGGTATTTGATGGGGAAACTATACAAACGCTGTGGAATATCTATGATTGGGAACGATAAATATTCGAATCGAGTAGATGAGTTTATGTATTTGAGAAATATTCTAGCTATAAAAAGGGTATTATGTATAACTAACTGACTAACCACTATACTGATTCTTCGCAGGGTTGGGCAGAGAGAACGGACCGCCAAACTATTCGGTCTTAGCACACACTCCTTCTCATACATACGATTCTTTTTTTTGTGATTCTTAACATGACCCGACTCAAGTATTTGGTACACTTGATCGTGCCATGTCTTCCTCAGGCGTGTCCAACTTCTCCTTCCATTCACATTCGCGTCATATATTATAATTCAATTCGACGGCCTCCATGGTCGAGGGGTATGGCTCTCGACTACGAATCCGAAGGTCGCGGGTTCAAATCCCGGCGTGCGCAAGTAAATTTTATTTGATTTATTTGTACTGTTTCACAATTAATTCATTTAAAAATAATATGTAGTATATTAGCACACGTTCCAGAGTGGAAGATACTGTCAGTATCGCCCTGGTGAAAGATCACCATTGAGAATTGAAACGTTGCTTGAAATGGCAGGTATTTCTCCCCTTCCTCTTCCCCTTCTCCTTCCCCATCCCAATATCTTCAGCCTCACAACATTCCCCAATTGGGGATGCCATAGTCTCACTGGCTCCAGAAGGTTGGGAGCAGTTAGGACTCTTGTGAGGTATTCATATAAAAAAAAATTACACTATTTTCTTAGTTCATCTGCTCTGCATGCCCCAACTATCTAAACTCCCCTTTCTTAATTTTACTCATTACACTTACCTTTCATTATTTGCTAATCTCAAAAGTTTGTACGAGTACACGGTCATACATGGTTTTACCACACATACGCCTCAATGATCATTCGGATTTCTACAGCATTCAGTCGAATTTCATCCTTCCTTTGCCAGTTCCATGCCTCACTGCCATATATCAGGGTAGGTATCAGCACTCTAGCTCCTGCTACCAAATTTTGTTAGCACTAACTGCGTTCAGTACTCCAATAATGGAGTTTCCTGCATGCACCCCCCTTTCAATACCTTTATCAGCCTTTTCGTCACTCGTAAAAATACTTCCTGAATTTTTTAGTGATCAAATCAAGGGCGCTTTACATTTAATTAAGGATTTCAAAATTGCTTTCTATTCTCAGACCAAATGGAAAGTCATTCCAAAAATGTGGACCCAACACATCAATAGCTCTATAATATAATATTTTTCTAACATTATTATTTACAACATGTACATTCACAGACATAATACAAGAACATGTAAGGAAATTATACTACCGAAAACGAGCAAAGCCAATACGCAAAACAGTACTTTTTTTTAATTTATAGATCATCTCGATACTATATTATGTCTTAGCAGTATTGATATACATATACCTAATTCCCATTGTTTAAGACGCCATAGCACATTCCACCTGAATACTTTCAGAAATAATATGGCCTAGGTTAGTCCTTTGCCTCAAATGTGTCGACTATATAATATGATAGAGTGTGCTAATGTAGACATTTTGTCGATAATGTACAGTTTCAAAAAAAAGTCCTGGTATTACTTAAAAATATGTAAGAATGATTCGACTAATTATATTATCACTTGCGTCTCTCTTTGTGTCTCTTGATTCTATTGTATTACGTATCATTGAGAGAGTTTTTGTAATTTTATATTTTGTGTATCCTTTATATGATTATTTATAATTTATGTATATTAACTGCGTTTTTAAAACTGGATTGTTCTCACATAAGTGTGCACATCTCTAAAAATCAAGTCTAAATGAATAAAGGGATGATATGTTATAATGCTCTGCCGGTTGCAAATAAAATTACACCCATTAATAAATTTAAAATAGATTGTAAAATCCACATTCAGTTAAGCATGAAAAAATCCATTAGATTTCAAGTTATCAGTAGCCATATGTAAAATACCCAATAGTATATACGAGTAAGTTGCAATAATTAGTTACATGTATACAAGTTATAATTATTTTTTTGTAAACTTAAATGTTCAAATAACTGAAATAAAAATAACTAAAACAAAACAAAAAATCAGATTACTCATTTTTGATTTTATATAACGACATTCAAAAGCCAACTCTCAATTTATAGTCATCTGTGACCTGTTTACCATAACTAGTTAACTCAATCAATCTTTGGGAGTAAAAAGCATTAATGCACCAATAGTGTTAATCACCTACATGTGTTCAGAAACGACTTTTACGGCGCCAACGCTTTCCTTTGAAACATTTTTTTTTATAGTTTTCAGACGATATACGAGTATGTTAGGTTACGTATTTACATGTCGCCTATTGCTTTTTTTAAACAAAATTGTTTTTTTTATACAGATTTTAGGATCATAAAAATAAAATTCTCACTAAGACGCCATAGAGCAAAATTAAACAGCCATTTTTTCTTTGTAAATGATAAAGTTGGAGGATTTTTTCCAATTTAGTGAAATCATTTATTCAGCTGTGAAATCACCTCAGAAGTATTCTAGGTATAATTAACCAAGCCGGCAAAACCCATGAGAATAAAACTTACTTACGGTCTCCGTGGCGTAATGGTCTACGTGTTTGACATTGGGTCGGAAGGTTTGCTGTTTCAGCTCCTGAAGCGACGTCTGATAGTTGTAATGTTGATTGCTAATTTTAATCGAGCGTACAAAAGTTTGATGGCTATTTTCCATAGAATTATATACACATTATGTACTGTAAAAGAGATATTAGGTATAATCCAAAATATACCTTACAACATGGCAAAAAAAGTACGCGTTATCCTTCCACAAAACGTCAATTAACGGCCATTGCTCTTTGGATTGGGAATCCCACCGAGCAGCCGTTGAGCCGAAATTTTGCCTCAACACTGTTCAAATGCACAACTACGCTCTTCCCAATGCAACTCTCGATCAAGTAATGATTAGGGGATTGAAACAACTGGATTTTAGTCTTGCTCATCAAAGGTCTTGTCATGCAGTGTCAACAGAGTGAAAAAATGACAGCAAAATATCAAACGTTATTCGATTCGCGCACTTTTTTCACTATAATTTTTTTTACAGTATCTCCAGACATGATATAGGCCTTGAGGGAAATAATTTCCCTCAAGGCCTATATCATCTTTGAAGATGCTGTGTGGATGGTCTTTTAGAGGATAAGAAGAAGTGAACCTGGGTCTTGAACGGACCCGTATTGTAGGAGGGAGGAAATACAGGTGCCATAAAAGTATTCCATAGCTGAGCTGTTGAGCGCAAGAACGAGTCATAGAAGCGACCCGTTCTCATGTGACAAATGTCAACCGTGTACAAATATTGAACGCGCATTTGGCGTGTTTCTCGACTGTGCACCGGTTCCGAAGGGATCAATGACGATAATTCATCAAATCATCTTCCATTAAAATAATGATAGAACAAGGACAGCATTCCCACCTGACGTCTGTGTTCCAAAGTTTCCAATCTGGTTGTTAAGATAGGCGCTATCAAAGACCGCCCGTTTCTGCACAGAGTCAAGGGTTTTTTCAGATATTTTGGGGCTACCGACCAGAGGTGGCAGCCAAATTCTATAGTGGGGCGCACTAAATATGGCGTGTATTGCCCAATTTCGTTTTTAATGTAAAATGAATGTGGACAGCGAAGATGAAGATATTTAGGATATAATAGTTGTAGCGGAATGTGGTCCAGGTTGGTGGAGATACATAAAATATGCTTTCAAGGCATTTTAGTAAAGGTCATTCTAAAACTTTATTTTGGACAAATTTCTACGTTCGTTTAAAAAATATAAAATATGTTGGTTTATGTATTACAGTATTTAAAACAAATTCATAATAAGTAGACTCTTAATTTATTTTTTTTAACAATTAGTGTATAGACACCAGATTATCATGTTCATGGTAGTACTCCTGAAATTAATTAAATGTGTAACAATACATATAGTACTCCCTATCTAAACATGTGAATTTCTCAATTAGGAACGTATTAATTAAAGAATCTACAAGGATTATATAAATAAATAATTTAAAAAATGTACTTACATACTTACTATTATTATGATCTAAACAATATCGTTAATTATATATAATAAAAAAAATATATATTTCTTAAAAATAAAGTTAAATTAAAAATGAGGATATTTTTACATTGATGTCATTTTATTGTCTATTGGAGTAGGCGGGCACACTTAGTATGACCAACTAGAAATAGGCAACTATAAACAAACCACTTGGCTGATCGGTGCCTCAGATTGATCAGTCGAAAATCTGAAAACAACGGCCATTAAAATAATAATAATAATAATTTTTGAATAATTTGTATATTGCATTTTTTGCGAAAAATCACCTCAGAGGCGCCGTACAAATATATTAATAAAATTTAAAAAAAATCTCTGGCCTACTGCTAACTATGGATACTCTATCATAACACCTTATATGTTAAGGCTAACAGAATAGGTGCCCTGGTTCATAAAAATTTATATCATAATTGACTTGCTCAAATATGCAGGGGTAAAATAGGAAGGGTAAGATGGAATCCAAAGCTTACCCCTGATCCCCATTTCTCCACAAGCCCCTTCTTTGGCTTTCGAAGCACTTGAGCACATAAATAATGCGGTAATATTCATCTGCGGTGGGATCACACACTACAAATACTACGGCAGTTACAAAACACAATATGAATATTGCAGCGGGTTGCGGGTACGAATTAGTGCGTAGTGAACGAAATCACAGCGGACAATGAATGATGCGGGTATAGTCGATGGACTAGGTATGGATTACAATTGGGTAGGTTTTATTAGGATGCATATTATTGTCCAAATCAACTATAAGGTTATCCAATTTGAACAGTAACCGGCACAACCACAGATAACAGCATCCACTAACTCATCGGTTAATGAGAGTGACGCTACTGAAAAATGTACATACCATTATTATGTACAGGCAGAAAAATACGCAGGCGGCAGGTCCATGCTTACCTGGCAGGTCACTTCAGATAAACACTGCTTATTAGATAATTATTGTACATACAGGTTTGCCCGCAGAGGACACAGCGTCGGAAACATTGCGCATTGCATGTTATTTGAGGGGCTTTTTATTCTACTATTAATGTTATTTTTTGTTCGTTTGGAAAGGAAACTCACTTATTTTAATGGGCAGTGCAAATTATCTTTCAAAATGTGACATAGTATTTAAATGATTCATTGATGAAAATACTACGCAAAAAACGTTACTACTAATCAAATTTAAAGTAACATTTTTTTTATACTGAAAGATAAACATACCCGTTTAACAAATAACCAAGCGATGTTTGAGTTCTCCCTACACCCAACATTACAATCTGAGAATGGTGGAGGACTTTCCTAGACTTAAACTCGCGAAGTTTGGGTGCGAACCCTATGATTTGGCATGATTTGGAATTTGAAGATGAAAGTGCATTATTTAACGGTACTAGCGTACTGTTAAAGAAAATTACATTATTACGAAACCCTGAACGAATATTTATCACAAACACATAAAACTATTAAGTGTTTATTTGATTAATACATAGAACTTAATATAAATCGTAATATAATATCATATAATTCAAATTTTATAAAGTTATTATTAAGTTCTAAATTATTAATATAAAATTCGCAGAACATCTCTTAGTGAATAATCATGTTACGATTGACAGCAACAAGCCTAAATCCTTAAATATAGAAGTGTTTTAGATTAAATATACTTGAACAATTGTAAATTAATTAACGAACGAATAATAGCAAAAATGACTTTAATGAATAAGGTATGGAAAATTATTTATCCCCCACTACTCAGTGTGTTCACTAGACCTAAAAAATAAATGGCTTTCACTTAATTATTAATCAATTAAGAAAACATTCCGTTTAATGCGGGGAAAACACATTCCAAATATAAGTACCTCACAAAATGGAGAATCCATTATCACATTTGGTTTCTCAGTAAATCAGTTTCACCGGTAGAAAATTATTTTAGGCACCATAAAATGCGAAATTTTGTAGGGTAAATAGAATCATATAAATAAGTCGCCTCAACGTGGCCTAACCACTGTTTGAAAATGGCTTTGAACACTAAAACAGCTGTTACAATAATAAAAAAACTAAAATTTTGACAGAATATAATAACAACATTATTAAATTTGATTTACAATAAACTTTAAAAAAAAAATTACAATCTACATACGTACTACTGTTAAATGAATTGTGTTCTGATGAACAAAATATATCGTCTATAAAATACATGTACAAGATATGTATTTGAGCGTCATAATATAAACATAATATATCTGAATACCAAAAATAATTCCATTGCTTTCCCATCGAAACAAGACGCAAAATGCGCACACTTTCCCTTCCCTACGCCCAGAGTAAACACTTTTAATTCACCTAATTATCCGAAGAATGTTTAAAAAAAATTATCGATACAATTATGGGCTCAATCTTTGCTTTACGCCCGAGTGATGAGAGAACCCTGCGATTCCCATCCACCAAGCTACCTTACTCATGTTCATTACAAGCATAACGTTTCGGAAACGAACTGCCCTCTGACGTGTGGAATACTCCCTCAAAGAATAAAGTGAAGAGTTTATTTACCTTCTTTCCACTGGCATAATACTGGCTAATTCCAACCCACGTTAATTATTTCCCCTTTGCCTTCCCTCCCTTATCCCTTTCCCACCCGAAACATTAATTTAAGAATAACTTACTTTAAAACCAATGTATAAATATCAACAATAATAATAATAATTGGGCGATTTGCATAGCGCCGTTTTTGTGGGAGAAATCACCTCAATGGGGCTGTACAAATATTACTTCCTATTCTTTATCTAATTATATGATATATAAACAGATACAGAAAAACATACTTACCTGGCTGGACAGAGGTATTATTTTAACAGTTGCTATTTTACCTCCATTTCTATTGATGTTATATATATTAGAAGATCGGTGATAGAAGTGGGTAAGTATTTAATTAAAAATTATAAAAATCACTGCAAAATATATATTCAAATGTATTATTAGGCAAATAAATTGTATTTAACTGTTTTTACAAGTGTGAAAAGATCAAAATAGCAATTTAATTATACTATGTTTATTTTCCAACTAAGGTTTGTTAGAAATTACCACTAGGCAATAAATCAACCCAGAAAAAAAAAGTGTTAAATAAAAATGTACAATGAGTTTTTTAACAAAGAACGGTAAATAAATAAATAATTCAACAGCATTAAGTGAAGGACTTTAAGGATACGGATCTCTATACGAGTGCTGATATCAACCCTGATAGCAGTAAGGCATGGAACTGGCAGAGGAAAGATGAAAGTAGACTAAATGCTGTAGAGATGAGATCTCTGAGGCGAATGTGCATAAAACCACGTATGATCGTGTAAAAAAATGTTGAAATTCGTAAAGAATGCAAAGCTAATGTAAACGTAATGAGAAGAGACGATTAGATGGTTTGGGCATGTAGAGAGAACGAATGAAGAAAGGAGTGTAAGAAGAATATGTGACGCGAATATGAATGATAGAAGAAGCCGGGGATGCCCGAGAAATACATGGTCCGATCTAGTTAATCAAATACTTGAAGCAGGCCATGTCAGAAGTCGGAATAACAAAAGAGAATATATGAGACGATGCATGAATGCGAATGAAGCAAAAAGTGAATGCCAAGATCGCGTTGTTTGGTGGTCCGTCCTCTCTACCTACCCATGCGGGGAAACGGCGTAATGGTTAGTTAGTTAGTAAGTTAGAATAAGAAAAATGATTTATTTTACTCTGTACGTCTTTTCATAAATACATAATGTTAATCATGTATCAATAAAAGGATTTTGGTTTTGAATATACATATCAATCTAAACAAATCGGTTACCTTCACGAGATAATTATTTATGCCGTTAATCCGTTGGACCTTTCTGAATAATGTATGTAAATTATTTAATTATACTCCAAATAAGAATCGAATAGAATATTCCCCCCCCCCCAGTATCCGTCCAAATTCCATCTTACCATATACTCTCCATTGCCTTAACAATAGAAATCGAAAAAAATATTATTTTTAAGACTTCTTACATGCTCTTTGATTCTCATTTATAAATTACGGTTTGTTTTTCCAATATAAAATGAGGAACAGTCGTTTATATACACGGGAGTGAGTCAATATACGGTCTTAAGTGTTTCCCAAAAAATTTCTAAGATTATTTCTTGTATAAAACGTTGGTTTAATATTATAAGGGAGATTTTTGGAACCCTAAACTGAAAAATTATTAATGTATAAAATTCGTCGCCATTGTTCAATGTTATTATTATTATTTGTGTTCTATAAATACTTATCTTTTGAAATTTTGTTAAGTTTTTTTCTTTAAGATGTTATCAATGAATTAAAGAAACATTTATTTAAGAAGTGGTAAATGTATTCATTGAAAATAAATTCGTCATAATATTCTATTTTTATTCATGTACGAGTACCAACGCGTAATGTATATTTCTCTTCAATAAATAGCCCACCTTTTGATCTGCACTGCTAATAACCGTAAATTGGGGGATATCTTTGAATGGACTTACCTATTTATATTCCACCGAACAGATTTATGGGGATGTTTTGGCTTTAATTTGGGCGCCACATCCCAATTTTCAAACAAATAAACAGAAAAGTTTTTTCTATGATTTCTCTTACAAGATAACGCTGTAAAAACTTTATGCATTAGGTGGATCGTCAATATTTGGATGTTTTTTGTGTTTGAAATCATTATCTCAGGGGTCCCAAAAACTTACTGTTTAGGACATAACCTCATTTTCAATATTTATTTATTTGTAAGAAACAAACCGTTTCTAATACAAATGTACGCAAAGGTAGCTTAACAAAAGGTAGACCAGAAAAGTTTATTGTACTAACAGTGGTTAAATACAGATGTTTTATTTATGAAGCTAATAAGATAAAGAAATAACAAAATAAGAAAGAAGGGGGGAGAGGAAGAGGAAGATAGGATGGGAACAGGAGATGATCTCATACATTTTATACTGGTGCGTCAATTTGTGGTCGTACGTATTACTTCGGTTCGGTTATTGTGAAGAATGTCAAAATTCTGATTAAATATAAATCTTGGCTCTGCACTGGAACTTGAATACGTAACAATTAGATCGATGTTGCTAGACTATCTAATCTTGTATCTAAGTTCATAGTTTAGTATACTGCTGAAGAAGCTGCGGTAATGGCGAAACCCGGTCGACAAAAAGTATATAAAAAATAAAAGTCATCTAAACAAAGTTTTTGCTTTAATTTAAAATTATAATATCACATCACAAAATTACCGCGTTGTACGAAAATATAAAAAAAAATAATTAAAATTGTTTCAACAGTTAGTTCTTAACCATCAGATTCTGTAGTGAAACAACTCATCTGAATTTAACATATTTGTCCCAAAATCGATGTTCCTCGATTTTACCACGAAAGGGTTTAGTTCCACTTTATGAAATTCCTGCAGATTATTGTCAAGTTTATATCTGTATTTTATATTAACTATCTATTTTTCTCCTCGGTGGCCATTTGATTGTAGGCCTTAAAATGCCATGTGTTTATTCTTGCAAATCAGTTTAGCCTCCAACGACCCGAGAAATGCTGAATAACAGTGCCACCAACATTTGGGATATTGACTAAGAAGTTTTGTTGATTGTTTATATTTTGGAATATTAGTTTTCGGAATTTAATCGAAGTTTGATTGAATACGTCAAATAATGACTTGTCGATTTGAACACCGTAAGCATTAATGGCAGGAGATTTTGGTGTTCAGGGTAAATCTAAATTATACCTCTTCTAATTCTATTCACATTTATTTAATAAAAAAGCATTTGATTTACTATTATTAAAAATTTTCGTTGGAGTAATGAATATTTCATAGATATATTAATTGCAATCGTTGACAATAAACCAATACAAGTCGTAAATACAAACTAGTAAGATAAATCCCGGGATGTAATATTTGTAATAACAGCGTCCCTGAGGTAATTTTAAAAAAAAATTGCGCTATATAAATTATCCAACTACTTATAATAATATTTATTTATTCTCGTGGGAAAATCACCTCAGGGGTGCTTTACAACTTAATTCATATAGCCTATATCTTATCACTACGATTTACCTAGATTAAGATTTATT
The DNA here is from genome assembly GCA_022606495.2 of Halesus radiatus. Classification (NCBI taxonomy): domain Eukaryota; kingdom Metazoa; phylum Arthropoda; class Insecta; order Trichoptera; family Limnephilidae; genus Halesus; species Halesus radiatus. The sequence goes on from JAHDVE020006143.1 coordinate 37,182, forward strand.
ACCAGTGGATTACAACTACGACTTATTACTAGCGATTTACAACTAAGACTTCTCATAACTAGTGACTTACAACTTTACGACTTGATATTTAAGTTCGAAATTGTTAATGGTAGTATAGACAGCTCTGATTTAATTAATCTCATTCAATTTCATACAGCTATGAGAGCTACTAATTTCAAAATCCTATTTAAATGTGACAACACCAGCACTGAGCATTACACTCACCTGTACCTAGATAAAATGAAGTTAGTAATAGATACGCAGATATAAGCCCGCACAAGAAAAATAGTGTAAATATTTAGGCACCGGCACACAGAGATGCACGGGTATTGTGATTTTCAGATCGTCTTGAGAAAGGTGCTTGGTAGTTTCCCAATGGAGATGTCTAACCAGCTACAGTCGAACCCCGGCAGATCCGGGGCCACCATTCGAAACCGGGCCGGTCGCCGATCGCTTAGGGTGACGTCAGCTGTTGCTATTCAAGGTAAAGCAGCGTCTGGTAGAAGTTTTGCGGCATATCCGGCGACGGCATTCAAGGCCTGACCGGTCGCCGATCGCTTGGGGTGATGTCAGTTATTGCTGGGTGCGGTTTGCGGCATATCCGGAACCGGCATTCAAGGTCGGGCTGGTCGTTGCAAGCTCGTGGGTAGGTAAGATGGCTGTCGGACTCTAGTTGCGGCATATCCGGGGATGGCATTTAAGTCCGGACCGGTCGCCCCAAGCTTGTGGTTTGCGGATCCTCCTGAGGAATATGTTGTTTTTCCACGTCTGGAGTGAGAATTATAGCACTTACCGCAGTGCGTACGGGTTTTATAAGCCGAACTTGTTTACGCCAAAACATGTGCAGGTGTCCTTGCAGGTGTTGTTTGTTATGATCCAAACTGCAGGTGTTGTTGTTTTGATGAACTTTGTTTACCCCGAAATATGTGCAGGTGTCCTTGCAGGTGATGCTTGTTATGATCCAATCTGCAGATGTTTACATGGAGGTCAGTCAACTGGTACGTGTTGTTTTTGTTTACTTCAAGATATGGGCAGTTATGTACGCAGAGGTCATCAACTGGCAAATATTATTTTGTTTACGTTTTTCTCTTTTTGAATTGATTCATATGGACCCGTTTGATACAACAATAAATCAAAATCTAATGCTACCTTATTCTAGTAATTAAGATATTTTATTCAATTCTTCTATGTTTAACTCTTACACCAAAGTCGATAGCCAGTTCACTTTATTGGCTTAGAAATACTAATAATACACACTTTGTTATACTGTAATGCCATTTGATGGTTATTTGTTTAAGAAAGTATTACAATAAATTTATTTTTTCAGAAATATCCACTTATAACTAATAACTTAATTGCTTTATATTATGCATGTCACTCTCATTTGGAATACGGAATTTTGGAATGGGACTCAGCTGCATAAAATTAAATAAAACCACTAAATTCAATTCAGAAATGCATCAAATAGACCATTTTAAAGGTTCCGATAAGGACGTCAACAACGGAAATTTTTAAACATTTCGTCGTTAAAAGTATTCAAAAAATCTTTGCCAAAAATGTTCTAGTTCATCATCTTAAAAAGGACAAATTCTCTGTGACTCCTCATAATCATAATACCAGAGCAAAGCAGTGGGACAAGCTAAATTTACCTAAGTGTAATACTAACATATATACGTGTATACAGCTGTAAAATTATACGACAAAATCCCACTTAGAATCAAACAAAGTAATTCAATCAATAATTGCAAATCCAGCAAAATATGGCTTAAGGAATTAACAGAAGAAGAACCGACTAGTATTTTTAAAATAACGAAGTTACTGGAAATATCGTACCCAAATCTTGAAGTTAATATATAGAAGTCGCAGAAAACCCCTTTATTTAAATCCTAGTCCGCCTTAGCACAGGATCTTCTAGTGGGAAGGACTATGAAAAAAAATCGATATCATATGTATGTATTTTCTATATTTATACATTACCTTAAAATGTCAGAATTATATAGACATTTTTAAAAAATATATAAAAAAGCTTCTGATTGCCACAGGTGGACTGTATCTACATATACTCGTACGTATATATGACCAAATGCGACTTTTAATAAACGATAATGTTATATGACTAGAGTAAAAATAAGCTATTGCTCTCTTCTTATTTTTATACATTATTTAATATGAATTAGAAGTAAGCTTAAACTTACATAAAACGCTTGTAAACAATAATCAGTTCTAGCCTTTTCCATAAGAAAAAACCTTTCTTTAATCATTGTCACGAAATTTATTAATATTTCAACAGTAAGTTCCCAATAAAAACAATCAAAAACTTAGAAAAATTCAATCGGCACGACTCGTAAACAATAAAATAACATTATTAATAAAACAGTAAATTTTTGTATTTCAATGAACAAGCGGAAATCAGAGCCTCGAAGAAATAATGAAATTTTTCTAACGCCGCTGAAATGTAAGTAGTGAAAACATTGCGCATTAATATTTCAAGAGCTGTCTATAGCGGTTGATGCGAGATTAATTATGTACATTGGAGATATTATCTTTTGTACGAAAACTGTAAGTGAATTATAACTTCTGTTATTTACAAGTAACGAACCAGCTTCTGCAGTAATTTCTTCTAACTTTCACCAATAATATAACATTGTTTACTTAAGTCTTCTCTTCTGAGCAAATTGTTTGTGAAACCTCTTTAAAGGAGGAACAAAAAGTCTGTGTTTAATATAAAACATTTAAAACTGTCCGAAATATATCTGAGAAATAAATAAGTAATTAAAATTGACTCACTACGGTATATATAAATTAAATTGTAACGACTGTTTCTCATTTTATATTGTAAAAACAATCTTTTCGAAATTACAATCAAAGAACATGTAGGATATCTTAAAAATAACAATTTTTCCGAATTTGCTAATTATATTATTTCAAGTGATCATAGTTTTGATAAAAATACGGGGATCAATATTTTTTACATGAATAGTAAAGATAAAGAGACCTAGTTAATTTAGAAGCTTCAAGAAATCCCATAAGAATAACGAGTCTATTATTTACAATCTAAAAACATATCTTACAGCCCCATCTTAAATACGTTTCCTTTCACAACTCCCTTAATCTCTATCTCTTCCCCTACTCATTACTAATCCCTAGTCATGCCCCCATCCCTACTGTAATACTTATTATGTATGTTCTGCCATCATTTTGTAATATTGTTTATTTATTCTTAAATTTACTTATGAAAACAAAAACATTAGCCACTCATCTCACTAAGACAGTCCTGTGTTGAGATGAGCGGAAACACAATTTTAATGAAACGATATATTATAATATATGTTTTTTAAATAACACTAAAGTTATTTCAGTCTATTAACAACTATAAAATTTAGAATAAATCTTTAAGTTGGGCGGTGCATTTATAGATTACAAGAATAATAATTTCATTTTAAAACAAATAACTCTCATAAAGTGTCGTACTCTCTCTTTCAAACACCATTACTTTAACTTGCATTCATCATTTGCTCATTCTTCGTATATAGTTCGTTTATCCTACATACGAAGGACTGTTAGTAGATCGTCCATACTGTTACCAATCAGCACTGAATCATCAGCATACAACAGGCAACATGCTTTCAGATTAAGCATTTTCGCGCCCAATCCCACCTCTTTTAATTCTTGTACTTCATTAATCTACCATCATAAATAAGGAAGTTTTTTGATCTAATGCCATATCCTATATTACATCCACAAGATCTTAGATGTTCGTATTATAATTAAATTACATTGCTTAACCAGCATTTTCACGTTTTCTTTTCTACTATATATTATCTTCTCTATTCGGCCTTTACAAATATGATCGTTGAAATAAGATCCTTTATTACTGTGTATTTGTTCTTTTATTATTCTACCAGTGTAAATATCAATCTACCATACATAAGTTCTCAGTAACATTTAACCGATTTTACACATCATACACACGAATCAAGATAACAAGTTTCATGTAATTTAAAGAAGAATAATAAAGCACATACCATAACTAAAACAAGTTTTAAATAGTTTAAAAAAAATCGAGACACTCTTTAGTAGGTTTTCAAATAAGGCAACTAGTCTCTAGGACGTGGGATACGAAGGAATCCCATTTAAACCCATGAATTTAACTCTCGATTCGCAACTCTAATGCTTGACTTCTTTAATTTTTTTTTCGTTTTTCTGGGACACAAAATTTTTCTCAATGGAGGATTTTTTTTAATAATAATAAACCCGCTTCTATAAGGTTCAAAGAATTATAGCAGCGTAAATGGAATCAAGTCAACTTTTTTTTAATATCTTAATTTACAAACAATGTAACCAATGGAAAAAACCTTTTCAACTCACAAGAGACATATGTTATGATATCTTTTTTATTTAATTTTATGAAAGTCTATAGGCATGTTATCTTATTGTCTGCCTTTTGTTGACTTAAGTATATATAATGTTCTCTAGTTGATATTGATTTAAGAACGTCCCCTATTACCATAAATTCAGTACCTCAATTAAAACAAAAACCCACATGTTGGCTAGACATTGGGTTCAAAGACGCTTATTTAAAGTACTGTTTTGATTCTATTTGCATAAAACTAAGTAAAACATTTATCTGGTGGGTACTTACCCAATATCCACATATATTACGATCCAAAGCGACGTTATCTAATATTATTTTTATATTTATTTAGATTTCGTCACTAGAAAGCCGTAGAAATAAGGTAGACGTACTGTTTTTACAGAAAATAGCCACCTCTGTGATAGATTGCCCTGAATTACTTGAACGAATTCAATTGAGAGTATCTAACAGACAAACCAGACAAAACCACATACTAAACACACCTAAATGCAACACAAACTCAAAACAAAACACCTTTATTCACCACGCTTCACACATTTTTAAAACTTTATACAGTGAGTTCGACTTATTCAACTCAGTCCCTTATAATTTCAAACCTAAAATCAGTAAATAACATTCACACAATACGTATTACTCTACACAGACTAGATACTTTCCCTTCCCCTCCTTCCCATCACCCTAACCTCATAGGCTAACCCTGTAATTTTTTTTATTGAACAATTTAAATATTTAAGTAAAAAACTATTATTTTTTTTTAAATATATTTACCATACATAATAATTATTGTAAATTGTTGGTTTTTCAAATAAAAAAATATATTTTTTAAAAGAAATATATTAAATGTGTATAACTCTTTTCGCAATTTTAGTGCAACGTTCATAGATTACAGATATGTGATTTTTAAACACACTGATGAGATATTCCAACAATCGTCATAGGTTGAGATTGCCTGTTAGAGGTTGAGATTGCCCAGAGATTGCCTGTTCAGCATTTAAAAGTAAAATGGAAGCGAGGAATAAAATTTATTTTGTCCAAATCCTTAGTCATTTTTCACTGGATGGATTTTCATTACAAGATATGCTATCCTTGAGTTCTTTCCTTAGCAAAGCATTTATCAACTTAGTAGCAGGCTGCCCATTTTTCACAAAGGTTAGTTAATTTATTTTCAATGAAGAAATTTTACGGTGCATTGAATAGTGGGAATTATTGAATGTAATTTACTTACTTATCTCTTCTCAGACACAATAAACCAGTGAATTATGCATATTTCGGATCAATTTAAGCAATTAACTTGTTCATTATTGGTGATCGCAATATTTATTAATCTAAAAGAAAAAGATTAATTGGAGATAGAAGAAAATCGCCTAATTTAAAAGAGGAGTAAAATATGCTTATTAGTTTCATTAATGGAATAAGGAATATTTTATTAAATTTCATTCTAGCGTTAAATGTTCTGAATACCGAGTATACATTTTTATTTATTTATTCTTAAATTTAAAAACAAAAAAAGAAACCTTAGCCACTCATCTCACTAGGACAGTCCTGTGTTGAGATGAGTGGCTTTACAATTTTAGTGAAACAATATATTATAATATATATATTTTTTAAATAACACTAAACAACTATAAAATCTACAGTAAATCCTTAAGTTGGGCGGTACATTTATAGATAACAAGAATAATTATTTAATTTTAACACAAATAACTATCATAAAGTGTCTGTACTCCAATTAGACACAATCATAAGGTGACCACATTTTTCTAAACAAGAAGTAGTGAGTAAATAATAATAGGTAATTAATAATAACTAAATTATAATCAGTCAATAATAATAAGTAAATAATAATACTTGAATAAAAATAAGTAAATAATGATAAGTACATATTAATAGGTATGTTTTATATGTCATCGGGTATCTATAAAAAAGGTAACTTTTTCAATTTACTCCATGGGAACAGCAACATTTTTGAAAAGTAAATATGAATTTATTATTCTTGGATTATATCCGGAACGCATTGTGATAAATGCGAAATAAACCCAAGGAGAATGTACGCCTCATATGCATATTTGATTAAAGCAATCAAGAAGCGTAAACATGAACACACACCGTTGCGTGCTTACAGTAAACGAGTATTTCGATGAAATAATATTCCAACGCATCTGCCAACAGCTGTTTCGTGTCTTTCTATCTCACTGTGTTTATTATCACAAAGTTGCAATTAATACACCAATTCCACAATTCATAACTCGCAATCTCAATCCCTCACAATCAAAACACACCAGTTACCGTTGTTAATTTCCATTTCACACGACGAATATGTTATATTAATATAAATGGGCGTGGCCAATTTCACGACATCGCTCGCTATACAATCTCATACAGTCGTCACAGACGGGTACTATAATAAAGTATATTCCTTGATCTGCTAGCCCAGCGATATTTGCAATTTACATGTCCAAACTGCAATCCCCTCATTCCATAGCGTAAACCCAACATAAATAATATTCTCTACTCTCTCTCTCTCTCTCTCTCCCCCCCCCCATACAGGCGGGTACTATACATTTTATAGTATACAATATATCCCTCGTATGTAAAAGGCTTCGCTGTGATTTTCCTCAAATATTCCATGAAAATCAACTTGCCTTTATTTAGATACCCACTAAATAATCATCATTAAAATGCAACACAACAGAATGCTTAGGAAAACCAAAAAAATGACAAACCCACTTTCCAAACTTCTAAAACATACCATTCTTCACTGTCAAGAATGTCAATAGGTACTTGTCAACCCAGGACAAGGCCTTATTTTTTCGCTTAAGTCTAAATGATTTTTGTCGGTCTTTACATAAAGTAAATTTTTGTTATATTTTCATAGCTTAGAACTTATAATATTAACTCGAAAACAACTTTTTAGGCTTTGACTTGACAGTATCTTCTTAATAAACGTTTTTGTCTAACTCTTCATTGCTTTATTCATATGTATTTTCCTATTTTCTATCATTTCTTATTGTTCGCCTTTGGTGTTATATGTTTTTTTATTGGTCCATAAATAAACAACAGACTAAATTATCAGCTTAATTATTTAAGTGATCTTCGATTCAAGCAATAAGGAACTCCAATGAAAAATATAAAGGCTTTAAAAATATATATTCATATTGATCAGCAGACGCCGATTCTGAATATATAAGTTATATATATAGTTATACGTAGAATTTATAAATCGCTATTTAAAAGTAAACAAAAATTCATCTCATCAAAACACATTGCTATGTTGATACCATTAGATTTGGAACATCTGACGTCACGTGCGCATCCTGTTTTTTGATTAGTATGAAAATTTTAATTTTTTTATTTCGTTTTGTATTTTAAATATGTATTTTTTTAGCTTTGGAGAAATTTAAACTTATTTTGGGTAACTTTAAGCTCCATAATTGTTGTTCAATATAAACAAATATTATTAATTAAAGAAATTAGAGTATTTACGAGGAAACCAGATATAAATGTGGATATTATGATAATGTTAATGCTCAATACTATTATTATTCGTTGAGTTAAAGTTTATTAAAAGGTTAATAATTGTATTACTTATTATTTCTAATTTTGAAATTGTCAATTCATGGTGGAATTCCATATTAAAATGTTTTTTTTTTATTTTTTCACTTATCTCTTATTGACCTAACCGGTTTCACCCTACCACGGGCATCGTCAGACTGGCAGGGTGAAATCGATGAAAATAGGGTGAAAACGGTCGGGTCGAAAAAAAATAAGCGGAAAAAAGTTGTAAAAGTTTTCTATTAAAAAAAAAATCATTTTTGTATTACTTATGTTTAGTTATGGTTTACGATGAATATAATATAAAAATATCTACTGTAAAGCTCATCCTTGTTCTGACATTTGACGTGCTAACCTCAAAACTGATCAAAACCAGTCGGCCATAGATTTCTAGCGTTTTGGCGGGATTAGAAAAATTGAAACTACGAAAATTATTTAAACTGTGAAAACTAACATTAGAAAAAAAAACGAAATATATAGGAATTAATGCTCTCGGTTTATCGCACTCGTATCTTGAAATTGGTCCTTTAAAAAAAAAACAAAATACATGTGATACCGCATACGAGTCCCAGCTGGTCCCAACTGGTCCCAACCGTTTGGAACGTGAGACTATATCATCCTCAGTTGGGGTATGTTGTGAGGCTGAATGTATTGAGGAGAGAAAAGAAATATTCCCTGGTTACGATTAACTTAACAATATTTGAAAATCTCCTACTACCATCACAGTAAGCGGAAGATGTTGAGGAATTGAACTCACAACTCCTGGGTGAGACCCAGACGCGATGCCAACTTTACTAAGCCATCTATTCTGAATGGCGATCTCTTACCAACCCAATACTGACAGTATGTACCACTCTGGAACGTGCCACAAATATAAAATAACACAATTTACCCAAATAAAATTTATTTGCGCACACCGGGATTTGAACTCGTGACTTCCGGATTCATAGCCAAGGATCGTAACCATTCAATCACTGAGACTGTCGATCGGAAAAAAATCGCAAGATCTGAGAGAAGTGATTATTTTTATTTTTATTATTACAAAGATCGGCACCAATGATATGTTTCCCAGAAATATCTGGTGAGTGAATATTATACATATTTTACCGGTCGGAGTTAATAATAATATTATAAAAATATCTTTATTGTAATTAAATCTAAAAGACATGTATAATATAATAATGTAAGTGTACAGTGGTTTATAAAGTAAAATAGAAAATAATATAATACCAGTTATAGTTGAAGTTTCACATAACCCGCCTCACTAGGCTAACCTGTGTTGAAGCAGTAATTTTAAAATACCTATTAATATAAACTTATATTCAGATACGCTTTGTAAATCATTGAATCAATAATTTAGAATTTGTGTGAGTGCACCGGTAAATGCCCTATCATTACTTTTAATCCAATTTTTTACATTGTGTTTGAATATTTTGTTGTGAATCAGATTTTTTTATGCTAACTGGATAAATGTTATAAATTCTTATCGCAAGGTACCTAAAATTCCTTTGCCCAAAAGTAGTATGAATTACAGGAATTTGGAGTAAATCTTTGTTGGCATTTCTAGTAATACGAGTGTTTACTCTTTTTTCATAGTATTTACTTTTGTTTGAATAAAGACGAGTGAGGATTATTCTATCGTAAATTTGCCGAAGGTCAAATACTCTCATTATATTAAAGATTAAGTTAGAGTCTGTAATTAGAGGTAGCATTACATTATTAGTATTACGTGCTGGGGAATTGAGGTAAAGATTAAACGATATTTGTGTTTAGTGTGTGTGTGTGTGTGTGTGTGTGTGTGTGTGTGTGTGTGTGTGTGTGTGTGTGTGTGTGTGTGTACGTGTATGTGTACCTTTGGCTGAATTGTGCTATGTAGTGGAGAGTTGTGAGTGCGCATTGATTAAGTTATTCTTAAACGACGCTAGCGAGTCAATTTTTTGTTTCGACAAGAAATAATGTTTTTTTGATCCAATTGTAAGAGTCAAGTTTTAGCATGCATTATTGTATTACCTCGTTGTGAAAAGTTTACAGAAACGATTGGATTTCAGAAAACACTTATTTATTATAATATAATTTTTTACTTCATTTTATTTATCTGCTATGCGGTTCCGACGCGTCCGTGTCATTCACTAGCGTTCTTAAAACTAACTTAAATTAAACAAGTTCAGTAATAATTAGACATTATTAGGCGAGGGTAGTGAGAGTGGTGATTTGGATGGAGGTGGGCAGTGGAAGGAGTCATAATATCAAATAAACATGGTTAATAAAGCTGTTTTTTTAATTTATTTAAGGTGTTATTATTTTGTTTACTATTTTTTTTTGTTTATTTCTAAAGTTTCTAAGGTGCAGATAGTTTCTTTTTAATAAAGCTTTCTAATAAATGATTGGCAAACTCGGTATAATTATTATTTTATAAGCAGAGGTCATACCCCTGATTCTATTTTTAAAATTACTGTGCGTCACATTCATAAATAAATACATGTCTACAGTATTCAATCTACTATATATAATATACTCATAAATATTAAAAATTACGAAACGTTTCTACGATTTTAAAAAATTAAAATAGTATTATAGAATATCAGGAACGCTCACGATAAGAGTGTAAAAACATGGTATGTATAGGATATACATAATGCATGTACTTTTAAACGCCTTTGACGGAGAGTATAATTAGAAAAGCTCCACGAATAATTCGACGTCATCTGATTAATGACTGATCATGTGTAAACAACGGAAACTGTTCGGCAGGGGTCGGATGTGCCGCTTAGTCGCCCGACAATGCTATCAAAATAACTCCTGCTTTGTCATTAGACATCGGCGGGCTCCAGGGGTCACTAAATTAAAGACAGAAGGCGGTAATCGACAACATCCGTCCGGTGCTGAAAGTGGGTGATTTTTGTTGTTTTTATTTTAACGCCCAAAGAGCTTTTACATAAATAGTATTTACATAAAAAGCAAAAAAAAAAGAAACTATGGTGTTCGGGTAGTTTTACAGAAAAAAACAACAGAAGATTTTTGAATGTGGTTGAAATTAAGAATTTGATATAGTCCACAAAATTCACCAAACTAACGTTAAACTCATCAATATCATCAAAGTATTTGTTTCCCATAGTGTGAAACCGCTGTAGGGGAATGGGCGATGTAGTTGTACCTTTTTATTACCATTAGAAATATTCTAACTGTAAAAGATCTAAAATCAATAGATTATGCCACGTGTTTTAATTGAATATGCATCCTAAGGATGTGGCGGTTATGTCAAAACAATTTTGGACCCCCTGGCAAATGCACAGACATCACTAATAAAAGTCACCCTTAAAAAACCCTTCAGGTACTCCAGTGACGAATAATTCAAAGAAATGCAAGGTCTTGTCAGTCAACTGTATATCAGGAAAAAGTGTATTACACGCACATAAACAACGTCAACACTACCCATATATCGACCACTATCACGACACCAGACACGCAAGAAGAAATGCAATAGTTTCAACAAAAACCATGACATCCCTTGCTCAAAGACAATTTTCATACTTAGGACCAAAATTGTTCAACATCATACCCAATACGTGGAAAATGAAAAGTACAAACGTCCTGCGTAAACTAATAAATGTTCGACTTCTCCATTTACTAAGGGTCAAAAGGGAACATATGCTGATTAATAGATATATATATAGTTTTAAATAAACACCTTCATATGTATTTCACTATTACTCTATACTAACCTAAAACATCCATATCACACTTAAAAAAAAAATTAAATATCATTTATTTTACTTTAAGAATTATTTTATAATCCTTTATCTATCTAGGACTTATAACAATATCCTAGAAATTGTATAATACCCTTTATCTTTTCTATCTAACTAGTACTGCGGTGCTTTGACCTTATTACTATAACAAAGGAAAGGAAAAAGGACAAAGATTTTGTTATAAAAAATTTACTAATGTAACTTTTTATACTTACTGAATAAAACGGTATTATTTTTCAATTGAATATCCTATCAAAGTAGGATAGCTGTACGTTTTTCACACTAAAAACCCTCAAACGGTGAAAACTTTCGCCTTGATATTTGCGCAAATTTTTCCTAGATCGACGTAATTAATTTCAGTTCGCGAAGTTGTTTCAATTCTAACCAATGTAATTTCGACTTTTCTTGTTTACTCTCATAAAATAGGTCTAAGCTCAATATTGAAAAAAGTAAAAAAATCTTTTTAATAAATCTTTTTAACAAGAAATACCTACTTAAAAAAATGATATCTGATGAAATATCCTAAAATGATAAACAAGAAGCTGTGTTGGCTGGGACAGGTATTTAAATGCTCCGGCGTCACGATGTTGTCCATTAATCAAATGGCAAAGGAAATGGAGCCGGGAAATTACAGGCTGCGCTGGGAACAGGGGGAAAATGGAAAAGTAGGAACAGGAAGGGCAACGGATGTTAAGTCGTGGCTCGATTATTATCGAATTATTTGAAAGGCAAATCGATTGAGATATGAAATGGTTGTCATGATAAATATGCAATAAGAATTTTGTCTTTTCGCTCCCAAAACAGGTGAAATTTCAACGGCGCTTGTCCCGAAGAACTCCCCTTTGCGGAAATAGTTTGTAAATTAATAAAAATACTTTCTAAACACCACTTTATTAATACATAAATATCAGCATGTTTCGAAAGCGAAGCTTTTCTCATCAGGACATAAAGAATAGTAAAAAATAGTAATGTCAAGTATAGACAAATGATAAACATAGAACACAATAATGTAAGATCAGACAAATTAAAAGTGATTAAACTAGGTATGCAATTAATCAAACATGTTAATAAGAAGTTATTATAAAATTTTGAATAACCCATTTACGTTAGAAATTTTTAAAATGTATCTTTTACTATTAATATTAAAAACATCAAGTAAATAACGAGGCATGAAAATAAAATAACAAAGGTTATTATTATTAAAATGCATATCAATAATGTTTAAAAAAAATAAGTTATTAACGTGAAAAAAAAAAGATTAACAATAATATTTAATTGACTATTTCTATATTTAAGCCACAAAGTGAAAACGAATATTTTGAGAATTTAGTCGGTTTCTTTTTTCTTTTTAAATCTATTACTTTGGATCCAGCTGCATATTTCACAGCCTGATTCTGTATTCCTTTCTCAATGAAAACAACCTGATTTTTTTAATACCATTTGATACCATTTCCTATTGGAAATATTATTATTCACAGTCATAGTAAGATCATTTCATTTCGAATGATTATTGATTATTAATATTGGTTATTTTAAAGTTATTCTTTGTTTTAACTGTTTTTAATTCAATTTATTATGTGCTTGCGCTTTTACGCTATATGTTACTCAGTATCAACGCAATCAAATAACAGACAACTTATCTCAAATAATACAATTCATTTTAACTTTCCATGTCATAGTATCACTGCTTCAATTCTTTCTCATTTTTTCACGAAATTCTATCTGTATCACAATCCTTCACCGACTTACTGAAAAGAAATTAAAACCTCGCTAAAAATATATATATATAATAAACAGAAATAACCTCAGCATTAACAACTATAGTATTTTTATATAATTCGAGTAATTAACCATATTCGTCAAGATTTTCTTTCAATCCATTACGAGACCAAGATTTACAACTTTGGGCAAGATTGAGGACTTCCTGGCGCAATACGTACGTCAAAATAGATATATCGAAACTTTTTTTTGCACTTAAGGCAGTTTAAAAATGGCCTCGAACGCCGAAACAGCAATCACGATAATAAAAACTGAAATACTTGCAGAACTTAATAATAACATTATTAAATTTGATTAACATTAAAATTTAAAAAAAAGTTTAATGGATATCTGCGAATTAAACACAAAAACAATTAATATATCGAAACTCGTTGAACTCACTCTCACTTATTAAAATCAGTTAATTATGTAACTTTTCAGTTGTTATTATTAATAGTCCGTTGTTGTTGGTGGATTGATTTTTTTTTCATAATGTAAGCACTAAGTTAACTGTTTTTTTTTTAAATTAGGTAAATTAATTTCTGTCAAATACAATATCAAGTGTGGTAACAAACAATTCGTTACTAACTAACGAACTAACCATCACGCCTTTTCTCCCCAGGGTTAGGCAGGTTTCGACATGTGACGTGGCCCGACTCAAGTATTTGATTAACTTGAACGTTCCATGTCGTCCTCGGACGTCCCTGGCTTCTTCTTAGAATTAATATTCGCATCATATATTCTCCTTACACTCCATTCTTCGGTAATTCGCTCTACAAGCATCTAAGCGTCCCTTTCTTAGTCTTGCTCATTACGTATACATCATCCTTGCATTTACGAAACTCAATATTTTTCACACTATCGTACATGGTTTTACTACATATTCGTATCAGAGATCGCATTTCTACAGCATTCAGTATACTTCATCCTTCCTCTGCCAGTTCCTGCAGTGGACTGCTAGTTTCGCTTCTTTGGACAACTTTTTGTTTGCGCCAACCGCGTTCAGTCCTCCGTTAATGGAGCTTTATGCATTCACCATTCTTTCAATATCCCTATCAGTCTTTCCATCTCTCGTAAACATACTTCCCAAATATACAAACTCATCGACCTACTCCAAGTATTCGTCATTCACAACTACACTGCATACTGTTTTCATACGCTCTCTTCCAAACACCATGACTTTAGACTTACTTACATTCATCATTAGCTCATTTTTCATACATACTTCATTCATCCTAGATACGAGGGACTGTAAATCTTCCATACTGTTAGCAATCAATACCGCATCTTCAGCATACAATAGGCAACATACTTGCAGATTACTCATTTTCGCGCCCAAGCCCACCTCTTTCAATTCCTAAGTATAATTATTCATGTACGAGTATAGATTGAATAATCACGGTGACACTACGCAACCTTGCTTAACACCTGGCATGCATGGCAAAAAGCAAACGAAGGTTTCGGATAACCCAAAATAGTAATTTTCAACTTTGTGAACATTATACAACTACTTGACACAACCCATCAGCATATCTAATAGTACCTATATATCAATATTTTTTTATTTTTTTTATTTACAGACCAATGCCCAATTACACAATTAGTTATAGTAGAGTTCATGATTTTAGACATTGTTAATGATAATCTTGGAGTTCTAATTTCGTAAAGCTCTACGAAAATCATTAAGGTCCTAGCTTGAGTTAACAAATCTCGACATTCTGGACAGTAGAGAATATAAAAAAAACGTTTTGACTTTGGCTACTGAGCACGACGTAATGGAATATTTAATTGTTTTCTTTCACTTTAACCTTTAATAAGACGAAAGATAGACGATCACCCTAAGGAAATACGAAAAGGCTATGTATAGTATTATTTCACTTCAAGGCAACCTTGCAAACCTCCCTGCCAACCGCCTCATATATAATTTAAAACCTCTTTGAACTTAAGCTTCCGCGTTCTGAATTTCCATATACATATTATAAACTTCCTTTGAAAATTTAATGTTTTTATGTAAATAAAATAAAATGTTTTTGAAGATAATCTCTATTGAGTCTAGCTGGAAAAGTAATTATATGAAATTCCCTCGATAGAAAAAAATCGCACAGAATGGTTCGATAAATATAAACAACAGGTGTGATTCTGTTATTTAACATACTCTAGGTATGAAAAAAAATCACAATGTTTCTTTAAATGCTATTTATGTCACTAGTTTTGAGATTTTTCCTCTATTCTAAATATGTCGTGTTTTATTTGATGTTTTAACGATCGCTTACTCCATAAGTGATATTTATATTAGCGCGCTCCCTCTCTCCTCCGTATTAACATTTCTCCTTATCAAACGATGTTCATTTCCCACTTGAAAGGTATTGCTAAGTCAGAAGGTGAAAGTCTGATTCAGTCACGACACTCATGAAAAATCGTGGCAAATTCAATGGCAGTCCTCGGAAGTGAAAAATAACTACCTATTGAAGATCCAACTATTAAACGGCCAGAGTTTTCTCTCCCGAGACGTGAGCGTCACTGAATTGCAATCTCAGTGCTTGTATAATGAACAAATGGGGCCTAAAGAACTTTTCTTTGTGTAAATATGGTGTAGCGTAAACCACAGAACACATCGTAGAAGAATCCACCAATTTTATGGAGGCACATTTGTGAAAAACTAAGTGACTCCCGATGCCGTCAACTTACTAAATAATCCCAGCATTCAACATTGACCCCCACCAAATCCCCTCTGCCCAAAGAATTAAAGTAATTATTTTTTTCGAGGCATGAGATCAGTTCAACAAGAAAAGACAGTATTGTTAAAAAATATATAAACCAGCTAATCTTGTTGTTTCTATGGGTTTTAATTCAATCCAAGTATAAATTATGCATCTAATTATTACAAAATCAGATGTAACTGCCTACAGACAATACAAGAAAGCAGTAGCGTGCAGTCTACGAAGGATGAGAAGCTGCGTTTCTCATAAATAAAACGAACCATAAAAAATATATGAAAGGTAATACAAAATATGACAAATTTCTGATCAACATGAATTTTTTTCACGACTTTGGTAAGCAACTTGTACGCTAATTTATTCAATTGGTCATAACAATCAGTAGAAGACAAAAGTAAAATAACCTTGACCCGAACTTGAAAAACTATACACAGTCTATCTTTGGCCACAGGACAAACAATACAATCAAATCAATATCTAAACAATACAACAAATTTAAATAAATCAATTAAGAAAAGATTGTCAGAAAAATACGAGCAAACACATTATAGATGTGAAAACCTCACAGCATTCAGATTTTTAATTGTTTTCTAACTAAATCGGTTTAACCGATACTAAATCATTACCCGTCCAAATTGAAAAGGAGTGGAAGTAAATAAATTCATGATTAACCACAGTTTAAAAATGACCTTAAACGCCGAAACAGCTGTCACAATAATAAAAACTAAAAATACTTGCAGAACTTAATAATGACATTATTAAATTTGATTTACATTAAATTGAAAAAAAAAATTAAATTGAGTTCTACGAATTAAACAAAAAACAATTAATACTATCCAACATCGTCTTACCACGTACGAGTATATGGAGGGTTTTTTTTTTAAATATCGATGGATTCGCAGTTTCCCATACTGCCTACACTGATTGAAAATACTGTGCACGCCACTTAGAGTAAGTGCTCTGTATGTATCCCCCCAGACTATTATACATCTTATATTATCTAGGGATCACGCCACCACGATTCTGCAAAACTTAACGCGATTTACAATAGAACCTGACGGATTCAAGCCTGAAATCACACCCGAAATAGCTGAAACTAGCTAACATTATACACCGTAAACAAACGCGCCCATTGCGAGTGAAATTAAATATTTAACGTATTATTTAAACAGTGTTTAAATTCAAACTAAAACATGTTGACGTGCATATATTAATAAAGTGGTGATTACAAAATAATTTTTAATTCATTTATCAATAATGACGCCACAAAGTGAATGCTCGAATATAGAAATACAGAAATCATGTATTTACGTTAGGATTAACCTGTTGGTATCATCATGTTTTTCTTTATTTATAAAATCAACAGTGTACAATGATTATTGAGTATGATAAAAATATGTAAAAAATGAATTAATAGGTTTTCAGTCAATTATATAAATTATTCAATTAAAAAAAAAAGTGACCAGGTTATCCTCTGCGGTTAGAATAATCGGAAATACGAGAAGGGAAAGGGGAAAGATCTATTCTGTTTAGAATAATATGTATCGTGATAATATATGAATGTTTTTTATTGATTTTAGGTTTTAATTTGTGAGAGGTTGAGTTAATTAAGGCGAACTCACTGTATGAAGTGTTAAAAATGCGTGAAACACGGTGAATAAACGTGTTTTGTTTTAAGTTATTGTTGGATTGAAGAAGGCTAAGTATGCGGTTATGTTTAGTTTTTCTGATGGGAACCCTTAATTAAATTCGTTCAAGTAATTCAGGGCAATCTATCACAGAGGTGGCTATTTTTTGTGAAAAGAGTACGTCTACGGAATTTCTACGGTTTTCCAGTAACAAAATACCGAAAAAAGTCCTCATTCATCGAGGTATCGTAGAAAACGATTTTGTAATTTCTCAATCCTTTCTGTATGTAATATTTACCTAGAATTCCAAACTTGAGAGGCATACTCCAGAGAACTACGTACATATGCGAAGTACAGCATTTTCATTGTTTTTACCTTTTTTTTAAATCTTTGCAGATTCTGAGTACAAATCAGTTATCTCGGTCAGGAGGTTAAAAATATGAATACGTTCGCGGCTACAACTTGTTATAATGATGGGTAAGATGGGATGGAGGAAGGTCGGGTGCAATTGAGAGGCGGAGATAAGGATAACAGCGCGACTTATCCGGTGATGGTATCTCAGGCGAGTCTCACCGTCGTCCGGACACTAGATAGCTCAGGTTTCGGTACAGCAGGAGGTTTCCTCTCTCTCAGGGTCATATGAGTCAACCGCAGTCTTATAATTGGAGGAGAGGCAATTCTATTCTACTTTAAATGAAGAGATGGAGTACTTTCAGTTCAGAATTTATTGTGAAGTGAACATAGACATTGCGGTTATGTACAGTTCTACGCCAAGTAGATGGCTCTTAATCTGACGTATAGTTAAACTACTTCTCTCTCTCTCTCTCTGATGAAATTCTAGACCGCGCTAATTAATTATGGCCAACACGAGTACGACACATAAAAGAGGGAAGGCTTGGGACAGCTTAAATGTGAACGTTGGTACATGGACGCCATGGCCGGGGTTGCCTACGTGCTTGGGCACAAGCGTCGGACAACACTGAGTTTAATGGTTAGTAAATAACAAATCACCATATTAGGTGTTTTGAAGTAAAATGGGAACGATCAGCTAGGGGCTTCAAGCCCGCATGCGATTAACGTTAGCAATTGGACTCGAATGATGTAATAATAGAATCGGCTGCGAGCTCCAACGGAGTACGCAGGTGATATCTCTAAGGTCGGACAAGAGTGCTGGCAACGGCGATTTCGCCACGCGAGATCCAGCCATTCCAAATGGTCGGAAGTTGTCCGTTCCGCTAGACCTCATTGGCTAGACCAAGATGGCTGGCGGAAGCTCACTGGATTGGTTGCCGGGTTGCGATTTCTAGAGGGTCGTTTCGTAATTGGATGCCCAGCTATTTCCTTGTGACAGGAAGCTAGAATTAACCTGGGGTCACCCTTTTGTTACGTAACAAACTTTAAATATTTCTATTCAGAAAGCCGAAAACTGATTTAGGCGCATGAATCTACTCGGCATTTCAAGGCAATATTTTGCAGGTGTTTTATATCTGTGAAACTATTTATACTCGTACATTGATTTAATTACCGGATTTATTTTATAAACCTCATTAAAATATTTAATTATTAATTGTTTTTGTGTTTAATTCGTAGAACCCCATTATTGTTTTTTTTAAGTAAATCATATTAAATAATATTCTTATAAAGTTCCCCAAGTATTTCAGTTTTTATTATTGTGACAGCTGTTTCGGCATTCAAGCCATGGTTAATCCACATTGCGATGGCTTACTTATATGATTTTATTTACTTCCACCATTTCCTATTTTGGACTGATGTTTAAAATAATTATTTATTACCGGTAAAACCGATTTAGTTAGAAAATATTATTTTTGTGTGGCTTTTACATTTATAATATGTTTTCCCCGTATTTAAATGATAATGTTTTCTTAACTGATTTATTTAAATGTGTTATATCGTTTTAATAGTGTGAACATACTGAGATCTGGTGAATAAATATCCTTCCTTTATTTATTAATTAATATTATATTAGGAACATTCGTTCGTTTATTAAACAAAAATGAAAATAAATAAGTTATTAAATATAGGTTTTAGAATCAATAAAAATATAGCCAACGACAGTTTAAAAATGACCTTAAACGCCGAAATAGCTGTCACATTAATAAAAACGAAAGTACCTAAAGAAAACAGTACAAATTTGATTTACATTAAAGTTAAACAAAAAAAATAAAATAATAACATATATTTAATCATTGAAGATAAAATTAAGTCTCAACTGAAATACGAAACATAAAAATATAACGGTTGCATCTGGACCTCTGTCTTACCGGGACTAACACTCTAACCACTAACACATAAATTACAAAGAAGGAGGTACGAGTATAATATTTTTGAATAACATACTCGTACTTATTTACTTTGAGTTAAAGAGTTTATTGAGACGTATTAGTTTGTATTTATTTATGGTACATAGCTCAAATATGTATGATGTTTCTGTTGTAATAATGTTATGTATATCTACATTGTTTTAATAAAATTATCTTTCCCGGAAAATAATATTGAGATATGATTTGTTGTTTCTCTTTTATAATATACAAGGCAAATAAAACAATAGCAGCTTCAACAACATGATTTGAAATGATAACAGAGGACCCCTGATACCCCAAAATTTATACATAATATCCCATACTTTAAGAAAAAATTGTACCAGTCGTGATAGCCAAGGCTAAAAGTAAAAGTCGTTCGTAATAATGGACTTGATTCAATATTAATTATAAACTCAGTATTCTCATTGAAAGCATTAACTATAATTACTTGATTAAAGAACTAAATTTACTAAATCTCTCATAACAAAGAATTATTTCCGACTTGATATTTATATTCAAATGGTAGCATAGACAGAACTGATTTAATTAAATTCATTCAATTTCGAGAGCAACTCGTTCCAAACACCAGTACTGAGCATTACACACACTCACTTGTACCTAGTTTACATGAAGTTAGTAATGATCTATTAAACTACACGGAAGATAAGTACGTAGTAAAAAATGTCCCTGAAATGTGGCTCTGTGCCCTCTGGTTGGAAAAAAGCGGTCATTCATCCTATACCTAAGAAAGGTGACCGCTCCAACCCGGCCAACTACCGCCCCATAGCGATCACATCAGTTCTGTCCAAGGTGATGGAACGTGTGATCAACGACAAACTGCTTACATACCTCGAGAAGAACAAAATCATTAACGACCGCCAGTATGGATTCCGGCGGAACCGCTCGTGCGGTGATCTTCTCGCGTATGTGACGCATGTTTGGGGACGGTGCCTGGAACGTTATGGTGAGACTCAAACGGTCTCACTGGACATTTCTAAGGCCTTTGACCGGGTTTGGCACCGAGGACTTGTCAACAAACTGCCTTCTTACGGACTTCCCGTTTCCTTGTGTACGTGGATTGCCGACTTTTTGAGGGAGAGATCGATTCAGACGGTTGCTGATGGTTTCATCTCTTCCTCGCATTCAATAAATGCTGGCGTCCCACAAGGATCGGTTCTGTCTCCGACATTGTTTTTGTTGCACATCAATGACCTCTTGACATGTGCACCAATCCATTGTTACGCGGATGACAGTACAGTCCATGATTGCTTTTTGTTTGACAAGCCCCCAAAGGGCACACAAACTCCAACGGCTCGGAGGGCTTTGAAACAGAGAATGGACGGTTACCTTGAGAGGGTCTCCTCTTGGGGTAAGAATAACCTCGTCGAATTTAATGTTTCAAAGACCCAATCATGTCTGATTACGTCTAAAAGGGATCGAAATGACAATCTAGTCTCCTTTAATGGAAGCAATCTTCCCAACAAGCCCTCCATTGATATGCTTGGTGTAACCTTAAGTGATCAGCTCAGGTATGGGGTCTCCATCGAAACCCGAGTAAAGTTAGCCTCTCAGAAGCTGGGCGTATTGTACAGAGCCCGCAGATACTTTAATAGTACACAACTGCTGACCCTGTACAAATCGCAAGTGCGCCCCATTGTAGAATTTGGCAGCCACCTCTGGTCGGGAGTCCCAAAATATCTGAAAAAAACCTTGACTCTGTGCAGAAACGGCGGTCCGTTTGATAGATTCGCCTATCTTAACAAATGGGTTGCAATCTTTGGAGCACAGACGTCAGGTGGGAATGCTGTCCTTGTTCTACCGGTATTTTAATGGAAGATGCTCCGAGGAACTAGCGTCATTGATCCTTTCGGCACCGGTGCACAGTGGGGAAACACGCCAAACGCGCGCCCAACATTTGCACACGGTTGATATTTGTCACATGAGAACGGGTCGCTCCTACGATTCATTCTTGTGTTCAACAGCTCGGCTGTGGAATGATCTGCCGGCCTCTGTGTTTCCTCCATCCTATAACATGGGTCTCTTCAAGACCCAAGTTCACTCCTTCCTATCCTCTAAAAGATCCTCCACACAGCATCCCCAAAGATGATATAGGCCTTGAGGGAAATTGTTTCCTCCTTGGTCTCCTGTGTGGAGTTACTGTAAAAAAAAAAAAAAGTACAATAAGGCTATACCCTCATATATTTTCAATCAATATTAATATACTCGTAACTTAAGTTTACTATATGTTTTATATGTACGAGTATCTTCTACTTTTATATCCTTCTTGAAGTTTTATTCTCTATATACTCTGATGCCATTGTACGACCTAATGTCAGATTTAATAGTTACCTATTTAAATTATTTACGCTTTATTATTTTGCTTATAGTTAATTGTGACTTGTTATTATTTTTTTTCTATTTTAATGGCGTTGATATTAAATAAATTAAATATTGCAAAGACTTAGATTAATTTATGCACAAATAATCTTGTCTAAAACTATAAACTTCGTATATGAATTGAAGATACCAAACTTTTCAAACAGTTAAATCAAATACTACCATCTAAAATGTCTTCACTAGATTACAAGTTCTGGAATCGATTATTCTGCATTACAGCAAATTAGTTGGGTTAAGTTTCAGCTTCCTCCTCATCAAACTCGATAAGAACTTTCACTCAACCTGAAGTGGATCATATAATAATCTTTTGAACTCCCGTATCGACTGAATGCATCATCTGGGGAACAATTATATTAATATATCGGATGTATTCAGCATTGGTTTTGAAGGCCCTACTCTCAATTACTATAGATTATTATATTATTGTACATATTATATTATATTGTATGCAGTAATAAAATATGTGGTACAAAATTTTATTTTAGCACATTAATAAACCTATATATAATACGAATATACTAGAGCACACTTACAATACTCGTCTTAATTTTAATGAAATTTCAATGGTTCCTAAGAATAGAAACAAATGTGGACAAAGAATTTTAGATTACATGATTCCTAGGTGTTTAAATATGTTACCCGATGAAACAAAAAAAAAAAGTATTATAACTAAATAATAAATATATTGAAAACTTGGCTGGCTGAAAGTAAAAGGAAGCTATCTGTATTCGATAATTAGGAAATATTATTTTATGCACTATTTATTGTTATTAAAGATTTTTTTTTTTTGGTAGCAAAATTTTTGATTAAGATTCTTACGAAATATTTATGATTTAAGTTTGTTTCATATGTTTTTATGTTATATAACTTAACTGTAAATTTTAGTATAAAGTTTTGGACAACAAGCTACCGTTACACAAACTACTAAAAAGTAGTTTATCGTCACCTTTTGCGTTATGTTTTTGTAAAATTTGCGAATTTTTTAAAAAATATTTTATATCGATGCGTTAATTTAGAAGAACGTAACAGATTTCAACCTAAAATAATGAACACTTTATTAATAATTTAATTCATTTGAGTATAAAAATTTACATTATAAAAGTAGGTAAAAACCTAGGTAACCTAATACGACTTAATACTGAACTGAACATGTTTCCTTCATGCAATACATTTTGTATGTATGTAATAGTAGAACGGCCAATATTGCCACATTTTTATATTTGAGTTCATCAAAGTACTGACTGACTGGGCTGCCTGAAGGTATAGACATCAAAGGGCCAGTTCCTACATATAAATAATATATATACGTGCGATATTTTCACCAATATTTTCGCGTTTCATGGGGGTTCAGTTGGTAAAATTCTAACGAAATCACATACTCCTTGTCCAGTTGGTAAAAAAGTTGAAAATTCCAGCTTGACAACGGCCGCATGTTTCGATTTATGCAATAAAAATGTTCCCATGTTTTATTTTATTTTGTAAAGCTAAAGCACAAATATTAAAATGTTTTTCGTTCATATTCTAAGGAAATTATTTTTCCACATTATACAATATAATCAAATCCGAAGAAGTGTTTTTAAGAATTGTAATTGGGTGATTTTACACTTAAAGACAAATCTATAGGCCTTACTAAGCTTACAAAAACTCACAAAAAATGCAAAGGTTAAGCCAAAGGTCAAGACGAGTTTTTTTCGGGAAACCGGTGCAGCGCACCGCGAAACTGAAATTGCATGAAAATATTCATCCAAACAATCGATTTCAGTATTTCATTAAAGCATCTATAATATTTCTATGCTATTAATTTTTCAAACCAACACATGATTTGCATTACTTCGCATTGCATCGCCAACATGTTATGTAATTTTTTGAGAGGTGGGTGGCTTATAAAGCTGTAAATTGTTTTATATTTTAACTCTTTTTCATCGCACTTAAGTAAGAGACAATGAGGAAGCTTTTTAAAAATATAAATCTATACTTCTGGGGGAAAATAAAACAATCAAACGGTTTATGGTTTGCCATGATTTCATTGATTCAAATAAAAATAAAACTGATGATGAAATCCTTCTAACCTTCATAACAGAAATATAGAAACAATTCAAAGAAAAAAATGTACCTTTCATATATTTTAAAGTTAACATACTTGTAGAGCACATAAATTATTCACTGTTAATGAATATTTTAAATATTACAACTTAAGAAAACAGACGGAAAATTAAACACCTAACATTTTTATTAAAATGATTAAATTGCATATTCGGTTGTTCTGAACTCCTGCATTTAATCAACCTATCCATATACCTAATCGAAATACAAGGCAAACATTAACATTTTACATCAGCATATCCCGTTCTAACCACTATGTGCATTCCAATTCAACGCTTACACAGTCATGGTAACAATAACTCAAATGATATGGATGTATTTGACAATAAATATAAACTTGGAAAACTTCAAAAAAAGTATGAACGAATTATTTCTACCTAGTTTATAAATTATTGTTAACTACAACGCTTTACATTATTTACTTATTTGTTATTAATGTTAATATTGACTTTGTGGATATTGCATTATTTATTTATTCCGTTCCTTTATATTTCTGTGTATTTTTAGCTTTGGTGCATGTCTTTTATTTTTTCTTAATTCAAGTGTAATTAACTTTTGTGCATGTTTTCTATTATAATTTTTTCATGTGAAAAAACAGCACAAAACCCAGATCGCCAGCGCCCCATATATACTTCTGATATGAAAAAGTATTACAAAACTATTTTTAAACTGCAACGGAAATTAAAACTGCTACCTTATAACTTGATATCGACTGTCAAAAACCTACGAACGACGTCCAATAACATTATTTTAAGTCATCGTTTGTTTAAAATGAATTAATGTTTTTTTTTCGGTAATATCAACTTATCTCGTTCACGTTTTGAGATTTTCAATCTGTGATATGGCAGGAGCACGAAACATCGGGCCTTTAAACTGCCATAGTTAGTTTAAAGGCTTCATTAACGGACTGCCGTCTAGCGGATTACTCTATTAGTATCGATTCTAAAATGGAACGCGCACGGTAAGTGACGGGAAGTGTTCAGGCCGCCGAAAATGAACTAGGAACACTGCGGAACGGTGGGAGGAAGCCGGCCCTGTGAACCATCCAATGCTACCCGCTTACAGAGCTGAAAGCATCGGAGTGACTTGATAAGGTAAGGGTTATATGCCGTGGAATGCGAATGGTGTCCAACACAATAGAGCTAAGTCAATCATCTTTCTCGTTCTGCGTCATATGGTTACATGAAAACTTGCATGGACTTCCAGAATGTCAGAGGTAAGAGAAGTATTTTGACCGGTCAATGGCTGAATTGGCATCACGTTTGAGTCTCACCCAGGCGTCGGACACGAGCAACATCTTCCGCTTACTGTGATGATAGTAGAAGATTGTCAAATATTGTCGGGTTATTCGTAACCAGGAAATATTTGTCTTTCTTTAAAAAAAAAGACATAGTAACTGATTTTCGATTTTTATCAGCTAAAACAATGAATATAAAAAAACAGTTGAGAAAGTACGCAGGTATAGTAAAATACAATAACTACATTCAGTAAATAACAAAGAATGGGGGAAAATTGAACAAAAACACACAACGGAAAACAGCAAGGAAAAATACCATAAAATACGATTTCGAAGTAACAAATATTTCATAGTATTCGTATAAAGTATGATATATTAAATAAATTAATTAAAAATTACTTTGTAATAACCACTTCATTAATATATACTTATCAATATGTTTCGAATGCTAATTTTTCCTCATCGGGAATATACAGAATACTAGAAAATAATAATATCAAGTATATACAAATGATAAAAACAGAAAACAATAATGTAAGATCCGAATTAATACGTACGACAGCAAATTGATGCACGAGTATAAAATGTATCGAGATCATCTCCTGTCCCGATCCTATCTTCCTCTTCCTCCCTCCTTCTTATTTTATTATTTCTAATAAACATCTATACTAAACTACTGAAGAAAGTTTGTTGGGTTACCTTTTGTCAAACTTCCTTTGTATATAAATTTGTATTAAAAGCTGTTTGTTTTTTACAAATAAATTTCATTGTCCATTTTTGGTTATGAAGTGTGTTCCTTCACATAAAAGCTTTAAATAAAAATAGCAATCTATTTTAAAGTTACCTTTGGAAATTCTACCATTCGCTTGCCATAAATGGATATTTATGATATTTACGACGTTTTTGAAATAGTTAAGTCGATTGGAAAGTTTAAGAAAAAATTATATATAATAAACCGATTGAACGCATTTCTCATGATGTGCCTTTGATACGACACAATTTATGGGCTGTCTGGTATTTGGCAACCATTCAATAAAATTGAAAGCACGCACTTCGTCTTTGCACAAAAGAAAAGTATTTCCGTTATTTGTTCCCAAACCGACGAAGTATATCCGTACATTTCGCAAGTATGCACTGTTGTAGAATTAAGCAGCCACCTCTGGTCGGAAGCCTCAAAATACCTGAAAAAAAACCTTGACTGTTTGCAGAAACGGGCGGTCCGTTCGATAGACTATCTTAACAAATAGATTGCAATCTTTGGAATACAGACGTCAGGTGGGAATGTTGTCCTTGTTCTGCCGGTACTTGAATGGAAGATGCTTTGAGGAAATAGCGTTATTGAGTCTGAAAACATGCCAAACGTGCGCGCAACATTTGTACATGGTTGCAATTTACCACATGACAACGTGTCGCTTCTATAAATCGTTCTTGCGTTCAACAGCTCGGCTGTGGAATTATTTGCCAGCTTTTATGTTTCTTCCATCCTACAACCCAGGTTCATTTCTTCCTATCATCTAAAATACTCTTCCCACCATATCCCCAAAGATGATATATGCCTTGAGGGAAATTATTTCCCTCAGTGCCTCCTGTGCGGAATTGCTGAAAAAATCTATAAAAAAATATTATTGTCCTTCAATTTTTTTTTTATTTCTTAACATTCATTCTCGCGTCAAAACTAGGTATAAAGTGAATCTTTTTTGATCATTGAAGAAGATAATATAACACATCCCAAAATGAACGACGAAACCGAAAAAATAACAGAACTTAAAAAGATTTCAGTCGCATCTGGGACTCGAACCCAGGACCTCTACCTATCCGGGGTAACCGCTTAACCAACTCAGCTAATGAGAACAGTTCAATTTACGCCATTTACACCGATATCATACTTCAAGTTCAAGACTTGTTAATATTATCCTCCATTTTTATAAATCCCATATTATTGGCTGCTATTCTTATGGGATCCTTCATTTTGGGATGTGTTAATATTATCTTCTTCAAGGATTTAATATTACAATGAGATTTACAAACTTCAGTAAGTTATGAAAAATAAATTGATACTTTTTTGTTTTAAAAAAAGAATCCGTAACTCTCAAAAATCGATTTTTAATTCCTCCAGAACAATTAAAAAAATTTGATACTTGGGAGGTATGTTCCCATCGACAACGACATGTTATGGTGCTTTATATACTCGTATTATCTTAACCATAATTAGTAAATTACACAAGTCCGTTTTTCACGAATTGAAATTTGAATGCAACTTTTAAACATTTAAAAAAATACTCATTAATACCAAAATTTAATAAGTTAGCAAAAAAATTGTTTAAAATAAAAAAAAAATATTTAAAAAAAAAGAAATTGAAGAGGGTAACATAAAATGTTTAAAAATATAATAATAACAATGATAATAATCGGATGACTTGCATAGCGCCATTTTTGTGAAAAATCACCTCAAGGGCTATATATACGTTAAGGTAGCATAGCTTATCTTTTGATTTGTATGCGATTCATGACTTTGATATTCGATTGAATCATAAAAGTCGTCATACTTTAAATAAAAAGAGATAAAAATAAAATCGTGCTATTTCTTTCTTTAATTTTTAATAAAACAAAAAAATGTTATTGTTTACATTTATTATAAACGTAAAGTATTTCCAAAATGAAACTCAAAATTTTATAATTCGAACTATTCAATAAAAATAAACAGTAATAATTTATCTTTGTGGCGTTAATTAATAAATGAATTAAAAATTATTTCGTAATCACCACTTTATTAATATAGACATATCAACATGTTTCGAAAGCGAAGCTTTTATCATCAGGAATGTACAGAATATTATTATAGTATTCTGTATATTCCGCTTTCGAAACATGTTGATATGTATATATTAATAAAGTGGTGATTACAAAGTAAATTTTAATTAATTTTTAATTTTTTTTTTTGTTTCTTTTGTAACGTTGCCCAAATGGACTTACTAATTGAAGAGATGAGAACCAGAGAGGCTTATACGCCTTTTTAGTAGTTTTGAAGAAAAATGCTTTTCAAGTTTTTGAGAATTTTGTTAATCCTTTCATTTCATCAATCAATTTTGATTTCGCTGATGCCAAACAAACTAAATCCACAAAAAAAGTAATTTTATAATATCTAAATAATAAACTTTTCTTGGTTATTGATTTATTTAAGTAACGTAAGTAAGAAAACCAACGTTTCTACTGACGTCAATATTTCAATAATATCTCAAACGTTAACATTTTTTCAAACATTTCACCTCTGTTCCCATTGTGGTTTAAAATGTTAAAAAATAACTTTTTTTCAATTAATAATTTCGTTTTCATTTAAAGATAATACAAAATTAGTTAACTTAATTAAATAATTTATTTTTATAATTCTAAAGTTTAATTAGAATTAAGAAACATTTTTAACAAAAGTTTTATATATTTTTCGTCATAACCTTTTGTTTTAATTATTTCAAATGTTTACTTTTAACAATAACTTATCTGCAATAATATCACCCTGAAATA
This sequence comes from Halesus radiatus, assembly GCA_022606495.2. Taxonomy (NCBI): domain Eukaryota; kingdom Metazoa; phylum Arthropoda; class Insecta; order Trichoptera; family Limnephilidae; genus Halesus; species Halesus radiatus. The sequence continues at coordinate 66,538 of JAHDVE020006143.1, forward strand.
TTTTATTGTATATCCTATCTACCACAGAACAGTTTTCACCTAGTGAGAAATGTAATGTAAAGCACACAATATTGTATTCATGTTTTTTACATAAATTTTTTACACATTTACAAAGTACATTATTATATTTCAATATCGGCACGGTTATGTTTATTGGCTTTACGGCATGGTTATTCAATCTATACATGGATAATTGCACGCAAGAATTGAAAGAGGTGGGCTTGGGCGCGAAAATGAGTAATCTGAAAGTATGTTGCCTGCTGTACGCTGATGATACAGTGCTGATTGCTAACAGTATGGAAGAATTACAGTCCCTCCTATCTAGGATGAATGAAGTATGTATGAAAAATGAGCTAATGATGAATGTAAGTAAGTCTAAACTCATGGTGTTTGAAAGAGAGCGTACGAAAACAGTATGCATGTAGTTATGAATGACGAATACTTGGAGTAGGTCGATGAGTTTGTATATTTGGGAAGTATGTTTACGAGAGATGGAAAGACTGATAGGGATATTGAAAGATTGGGGTGAATACCGAAAACTCCATTAACGGAGGACTGAACGCGATTGGCGCTAAAAAAAAGTTGTGCAAAGAAGCGAAGCTAGCAGTCCACAATGGAGTGCTGATACCAACCCTGATGTAAGGCAGTGAGGCATGGAATTGGCGGAGGAAGAAAAAAAGTAAGCTGAACGCCGTAGAAATGAGATCTCTGAGACGAATGTGTGGTAAAACCATGTGTGATCGTGTGAAAAATGTTAAAATTCGTAAATAATGAAAGGCTGATATAAGCGTAATGAGTAACATTAAGAAAGGGAGGCTTAGATGATTCGGGCATGTAGAGCAAATGAACGAAGAAAGGAGTGTAAAAATAATGTATGACGCAAATGGAAGAAGAAGCCGGGGACGCCCGAGGAAAACATAGCACGATCAAGTAAATCAAATACTTGAGTCGGGTCATGTCAGAAGTCGGAATGACAGAAGAGAATGTATGAGGCGTTACATGAATGTGAATGAAGCAAGAAGTGTATGCCAGGATCTGTGGGGAAACGGCGTGATGGTAAGTTAATTAGTTAGTTAGTCAGTCAATATCGCAACTGAAATTGAAAACAGAATAACAACTTTCTTTGGAGTCAATTTTCGGAAAATCTGTGCACGAGGTCACAAAAGAGAAAAATATGTTTTCTCTCTTTTATCCCTCATAACTCTTCTTAAAATACCCAACGCACAGTATCTTCACAGATTTTAATACCCCGGAGGTTCCTTCAGGGATGAAATTGTTTTTGAAAAACCTGTTACGAGGGGAAAAAGAGGAAAAGATGATGATGAAAAGACCCACGAGGGAAGCCAGTGTTACAAGGGGAAAAACACCACGTTGGGTGGCAGTGTTTGTGTTGGATTGAAAGGAAAAGGGGGAGAAGGGGGTTGGTGTAAAGAATTGGAGTGGGTATCGCAGCCTTAGAATTGGAGTGGGTATCTACTTTACTTAATTGAAGAGAATGCGTGCTTTCAACTCAGAATTTATTTATGGCAAAACATGGACAGGTAAGTTATATGCGGGTTTCATCACGAGGGTGGTATCAAAGCTGTTCTAAACAATTCTATCTCTCTCTGAAGGATCTCCAACCGGTCAAGTTAATGGGAAAACGCACACATATACAGCACATAATAAGAAGGGGAGTTTTGATATCGGCTTGCATGAGTAGCTGGTAGCCAGGCGACGCCAACGGCAAGCCGGAGTCCAGGTGGCCAGCGTCCAAGGTACATATGTATTAAACATTCCCACACTGATTTTAACAATTTAAGAGACACCATACCAGGTGTTTACAAGTGGGTAGTGTGGTAACTATCTGCTACAGGCCCAGGCCCACGTGGAGTTGATGTTTCCATGTCTGGAATCAGATGATGCAATAAAGAGCGGCTGCGTGCTCAAATCACGCTCGCAGCTGATGATTCGGTGTCTGAGATTGGAATGAATGGCGTCCGCTCGCTCCGCGAGCCAACGCCGTTCCACGTGGCCGGAAATTATTTGTCCGCTATACTCATTGGTCGATTAACAAAGATGGCCGGCGGAAACTCACTGGATTGATTGATAATGGTGATCTCCGGCGAGATGTACTGTTATTGGTTGAAACGTAACGTTTTGCAATCGAGCGGCTAAAAGTAAAGCAGAAGCAAGAAGTATTATTCCTTCGCGACTAGAATCTCCTATTCATTACGTAACAAACTGAAATATCTAAGCAAGACAATTTTCTATCAAACTCACGACTTCAAGAAATTCCTTTGAGGTGGAAAATATTTTTACCACAATCCCATTTTTCATACGTTGTTACACAAACTTTCAAGAATTTGAAAAATGTATTCGGTGTTTGAAAATTGCAACAATTCAAAACTTTCATATTGTGTTGGTATATTTTGGATACTAATGAATTCAAGATATCCCAGCTGCAGAAACATGTTTCAGAATGTGCAACGAGTAACAAACTGTTAATATAATCATAGCTATAAGTTTTCTCTCTGACACTGGAAACTGAAACTAACGTACTCGTATGTCTCAAACAATGGAGGAGATACTTATGTTAAAG